>OU862923.1:54085766-54365766 GCA_917880885.1 Limnephilus marmoratus | reverse complement strand
CTCAAATTGTCTCCCTTGGTCCGTAGTAATGCGGAGTGGAGTGCCGAATCTTGTTATCCAGCCTTTGTAGAAAGCACGCGCCACTGTTTCAGCCTCTTGGTCTGGGATCGGGAATGCCTCTGGCCATCTCGTGAATCTGTCTACGCACGTGAGACAGTATCGGCATCCTTCTGAAGAAGGCATGACGATTATGTCGATGTGGACGTGCTCGAATCTAGCGGAGGGTCTGGGAAAGGCTCCCAGGGGTGCTGACACGTGCCGTGTAATCTTGCTTCGTTGGCATTGAAGGCAATTGCGTGCGAGCTTAATAGTCTCAGCTTTAATGGCCGGCCAGACATAACGTTGAGTTATGAGCTTAACCGTGGCCTTAATTCCTGGGTGAGCCAGCTGATGGACCGCATTGAATGCCGCAGGTCTGAACTTCTTCGTGACGAAGGGTCTGGCTATGGTAGTTGAGACGTCACAGTAGAGATGCGCGTCAGTACCCGGAATATTAATCTTTTTAAGTTGTAGGCTAGAACTTCCCTGCAAGTGTTGTTCCAGTTCAGGGTCGCACATCTGGTCAGCTGCCAGCGCTGCGTAGTCCAGAGGAGTATCTATCGTCTCGACCCTGGAGAGAGCATCCGCGACGATGTTGTCTTTTCCGGAGACGTGTCGGATGTCAGTTGTGAACTGGCTGATATAGTCCAGATGGCGGAATTGCCTTGGTGAGCATTTGTCTGCTTTTTGTTGGAAGGCGAACGTGATAGGCTTATGGTCTGTAAATATGGTGAACGACCTGCCTTCCACCATGTGGCGAAAGTATTTCACAGCGAGATAGATGGCTAGTAGTTCTCTGTCGTATGCGCCATATTTCTTTTCAGCTGCCGAAAACTTCTTCGAAAAGAATGCTAGAGGCTCCCAGTGACCTGCGACGAATTGGTGGAGTGCGGCACCGGCTGTAGTATCAGACGCGTCGCTGACGATAGAGAGTGGGGCGTCGCACTTCGGGTGAACGAGCAGGGTTGCCTGGGCCAGAGCTTCCTTGCACTTGCTGAAAGCTTTTACTGTTTCGGCAGTCCAAGACACGAGTTGTTTGCCTTTTTGGTTCCCTTTTAGGAGGTCATTGAGTGGAGCTTGTGTCCTCGCGGCGTTGGGGATGAATCTCCTGTAAAAATTTATAGCTCCCAGGAAACGGCGGAGATCCTTGGTGGAAGCTGGTTGGCTGTAGTTGTTGATGGCCTCCACTTTATCTGGGAGGGGTGAAGTGCCAGCGTCAGACACCAGGTATCCTAGGAATTTGACCTTAGTCAGGCCGAAATGGCATTTGGCGGCGTTGATGACAACACCATATTCCTGCAGGCGCTGGAATAATATCTTGAGGTGGGCTAGGTGCTCTTCCTCTGACGTTGAGGCAATAAGGATGTCGTCTATGTAGGCGTAATAGAAATCTAAGCCTCTGGTAACCTCGTCCATGAAGCGTTGGAAGGTCTGGGCTGCGTTGCGGAGGCCGAAAGACATCACCGGAAATTCGAAGAGTCCGAATGGCGTAGTGATTGCTGTTTTCGGAATGTCCTCGGGAGCCACAGGGATTTGATTATATGCCCGCACCAGATCAATCGTTGAGAAGATCTTGGTGCCGCTCAGTGCCTGTGCAAAATCTTAGATGTGGCGTACGGGATATCTGTCCGGAATAGTTCTGGCGTTCAGTCTTCTATAATCGCCACATGGTCTCCACTGGTCGTCCTTCTTGGGTACCATGTGCAAGGGAGATGCCCAAGAGCTCTCGGAAGGTCGAGCGATTCCGAGACGGACCATAGCCTCGAACTCCTTCTTGGCGCGTTTTAACTTGTCAGGAGCAAGGCGTCGTGGGCGTTCGACTGTTGGAGGTCCTGGCGTGGTGTTAATATGGTGCAGTGTTGCGTGACGAACTTCCCTCCTGGCACCGTCAGGGCGAGTGATGTCAGGAAACTGTTGAAGAAGCTTATGATACGGGGACGTTCCTGTGACCGTCTTAATGGAAGCGATCTTGTTGTCGCTTCGTTTTCCCGTGATGGTCAAATTCGTCACCTGGTCCAGCAGCCGTTTATTTCGGACGTCCACCAGTAGCTCGTACTTGGCGAGAAAGTCTGCCCCGATGATTGGCCTGGAGACGTCTGCAATGACGAAGCTCCAAGTAAAGTCGCGTCGCAATCCCAGATCCAGGTTGAGCGTTAGGCTGCCATAAGTAGCGATTGTGCTGCCATTTGCTGCTGCCAGTTCGTATGTCGCTTTAGTGGGGCGTCCCTGGACAAGGCGTCGTGGGAAAACGCAGAGATCTGCGCCGGTGTCTATAAGAAATTGGGTACGGGTTACCCTGTCGGTAACAAAAAGGCGACTGACTTGGTTGGGGCTGGCGCTGGTCGCCATCAGTTTGGGCCCCGCGCGTTTTCCTGTTGGAAGCTGCAGGGTTTGGTGCACTTGCTTGCCTTCGTCCCATACTTCCTGTGGTACCAGCATGTGCCCTCGGGCTGACGATCTCTGGACCGACTGCGGGAACGATTGCTCCAACGATGCGGTGTGGCGCTCCTCCTACGCTGGTCAGAGCGTAGTGTCGAAACTTCACGCCTCAAGGTAGCAAGCTCTTGTTGGAGAGGCTGCATTAACCGCTCCATCTGTGTAACCAATGAGTCTTCTGACGATGGAACAGCCACTGAGTTAACTGCCAGTCTACCAGCGTAGTCTGCTATGGCGTCTGCCAGGCTGGCCACCTTGTCAAGCGGAGTATCCTGCTGCGTAGCCAGGACCACCTGCATACTTCTAGGAAGACGACCCATCCATAGGGTTCTCAAAACCTCATCGGGCACAGCGCTGCCAGCGAGGGTGCGCAGGTGTCTCAAGAATTGGGAGGGCTTACGGTCTCCGATCTCTTCATGTTCCAGAATTCTCCTTGTCTTCTGCTCCTGCGTGGAGCTGAGGCGTCTGGTTAATTCGTATTTTAATAGTGCATATGCACCGACCTCAGGGGGCTTCACAATGATGTCCCGGACTTCTTGGGCGTGGGCGGGATCCAAGGCTCCGAGAATGAAACCAAATTTTGTGGCATCCACGGTCACTCCTGCTGCCTCGAAGCTGCGCTCCACCATAGCGAACCATAATTCTGGGTCATTAGGGCAAAAAGGCGGAATGCGTACTGCCACTCGGTTGACCTCAGGCGGTGGATTCCTGATGTTGGGTTGCTGGTTACTGGTCGATGGTTGCTTGTTGCTGCTTATTGGTTGCTGGCTGTCCTCAGATGTTCCGCTCGCAAGAGACATGATGATGATTGGTGTGCGAAATTTATCACCGAAGAGTTTATTTCTTGCGCGACGTGCTCGCGGTAGACGTACTTGCACGCGTCGTGCTCACTGTCGAATTGTCCGTGCACTTCGAAGGTCACTAATGTGAACGTCGGGGTCTCCAATGTGGGTACTCAAGGTGTCGGCTGATAGTTTAATGAAGAAAACGAGTTTGCGTGTAAAATAAGTATTTAATAAGTTCCCACAATAATTGCAATACACATACACAATTGTAACACGGTCACGTAACGGTGATAAATACTACAAACGAATTTACGCACTGGGTCAAGGTTGATCGCGGATAGACGAGGCAACTGCTCCGTGGTAAGTTGAATGAATACTGAATTTTCGCTGTTCTAGGCGTCCTTTTATATGGCCCGACTAGTAGAGTATTAGTAGTAAATCGTCACTTCGGCTAGTCACTGGAATGCACTAGAACCTGTGCATTTCAAGCGTACAATGGTTCGTTCCTTTTCTGGAATGTGCGCGAGGTAGGTAGTTTCGACTCGGTGTATTACGTACTAATGAATCAGTCGCAAGCCACCCGTGCTAGCTGCTAGGCGGGAATGTTCTCGTAAATTCGCTTGCATACAATTTAAAACCGGCGCTGTTTCTGGAAGCACCGATAATTTTCGGAGCGATCCCAATGCGTAGTAAAGCCACGGCTGGTTGCTACACCTACAAAGGTGCGAAGCCGCGACTATTACCTTTCTAAAACAAGCAATACATCAAAAAATTGACATAGCTATTATCCAAGAACCGTATACCGGAAATACGGGAAAAATAAATAAATCATCTTATAATGGACCTATTTTTCAAAAATCAAGTGTGGTCAGTCCAGTCAAGGCGGCGATAATAGTCCTAAATAAATCGGTCGCTGCCTCGTGTGTTCTCCTCCACAATTACAGCAACAGTTGCAACATATTTATAAATTGAAATTGAAAATGTTTAACACATGCTTTATACAAAGAATCTAAACTATTCAGTCTCCGTAAACTATTTATACTGCAAACTATGAAATATATCTATAAAAACAGAAACAAATTCGAAAAAAATGAAAACAGAACAAACAATAGAAATAATAATATATTCTATACCCCTCAAACAAACACAAAACAAATGCAAACTCACAGTAGTTTTATTGGACCTCGCACTTTTAACCTTTTACCAAAAAGATCCAACTGTTTAAACCAATTTTAATATTTTTTTTGCTTCAATACCACTGTTTGTTTTTTCTAGGTACTAAAATAAAATATATTTAACTATAATATTACCCACGCACAGGCTGCGCCTTAGTAGGTTCCCATTATTTTTATTATATCTTAAATATGTAACTATAAAATGTAAAATTGGTAAAAATAAAGGATTTAAAATATATATATATATATATATATATATATATATTTATGTCATACCACATTTTGTGGCTCATCTTAGAAGAAGCCACTTAAGTTGCTCATTCTTTCGCATGTAATATATACTTACGTAGATGAAGTACCAACATGCTGTCTTTTAAATTTTGTTTAAAATATGGTCAGCTATAATATGTAATCAAAAATTATGTTTATTTATTAAAAAAAAATATCTTAAAATAACGTGCATTCCTTGATCTATTTTAAGAACACACTTACCGCATCACGCTACGTTGCCAAGTTTAATGTTACCAATATAGTCACATATGTAGGTAGGTTGACAGAACAGTTTGGATGTTGCTTGTTGATTATTCACACATATTTATCATTTCTAGCGGCCGTTTTTGATTATTGGCGCGTTTTTTTTAAATTGTAGTATGATTTGCTAATTAATATTGTTATTTATTTGGTGTTTACGGTTGTTTTTTTTTGTGTTAAGGTTTATTTTATTATTATCATAAATAAAATTAGGTATTTAAATACATATTGGTGTAGTTTCTTTTATTTGCTACATAATTATTTTATCTTAGTTTTAGTAGTGTTTTCGAAAAATTATGAATAAACTTATTAGAAATATATTACATAATTTACTTTATTCATTGATTCGTACGTTTCTTTAAGTTGTCACCTCCGATCTATACGGATAAAATCGATCTAAAAGAAACTAACTAACTAACCATCACGCCGTTTCCCGCAGGGGTAGGCAGAGAGGACGGACCGCCAAACAACTCGGTCTTGGCACACACTCTTTGCCTCACTCACATTCATACATCGTATCATACATTCTCTTCTATTATTCTGACTTTTGACACGGCCCGACTCAAGTATCTGATTCACTTGATCGTGCCATGTCTTCCTCGGGCGTCCCCGACTTCTTCTACCATTCACATTTGCATCATATATTCTTTTTACACTACTTTCTTCGCTCATTCGCTCTACGTGCCCAAACCATCTGAGGGTCCCTTTCTTAATTTTGCTCATTATTAAATTATTATTATTATACTTAGTTGCTATCATATTTTACAATTTACAAATAGAGACGGACCGCCAAATAATATTAATTGGTTAAATTGTATTTTTTCTCGCATTAGCACCACACCTGATAAAAAATCCCTCAGTGTCTTTGTCATCTTTGGGGATGCTGTGTGGAGGGTTTTTTTTAGGGAAAGGAAGAAGAGGAAGTTCTGTAATGAAATAATTTGGTATCTTAACCGTAAATCCAGAACTAAATTTTGTATGAAATAGGCCGCGAAGAAGTTTCTCTTTTCAAGAGCAATTATAATACTCTTAGAAGAAGTCGGGGACGCCCGAGGAAGACATGGCACGATCAAGTGAATCAGATACTTGAGTCGGGTCATGTCAAAAGTCAGAATAATAGAAGAGAATGTATGAGACGATGTATGAATGTGAGTGAGGCAAAGAGTGTGTGCCAAGACCGAGTTGTTTGGCGGTCCGTCCTCTCTGCCTACCCTTGCGGGGAAACGGCGTGATGGTCGTCTCATACATACTCTTCTATTATTCTGACTTTTGACATGGCCCGTCTCAAGTATCTGATTCACTTGATCGTGCCATGTCTTCCTCGGGCGTCCCCGACTTCTTCTACCATTCACATTTGCATCATATATTCTTTTTACACTACTTTCTTCGCTCATTCGCTCTACGTGCCCAAACCATCTGAGGGTCCCTTTCTTAATTTTGCTCATTATTAAATTATTATTATACTTAGTTGCTATCATATTTTACAATTTACAAATAGAGACGGACCGCCAAACAACTCGATCTTGGCACACACTCCTTGCCTCGTTCACATGCATACTTCGTCTCATACATGCTCTTTTATTATTCTGACTCTTGAAATGGCTCGACTCAAGTATCTGATTCACTTGGTCGTGCCATGTCTTCCTCGGGCGTCCCCGACTTCTTCTAGCATTCACATTTGCGTCATCATATATTCTCCTTACACTATTTTTCTCGTTCATTTGCTTTACATGCCCAACCAATCTAAGCGTCTCTTTCTTAATCTTACTCGTTACGCTTACATCAGGCTTACATTATGTGCGGATCATTATTATTCATTTCGGTCTACTTTCATCATTTCTCTACCAGTTCCGAGCCTCACAGCGAAGCATTAGGGTAGGTACCAGCACTCCATTATGGACGGCTAGCTTCGCTTCTTTCGATAGTTTTTTAGACCGGGGTAATATAATTACACTAAGAACAGTTTTACTCTGTATCTCAGTTGTCTTTTACACCATATACTCAATAATTTTGGTAATCATAGAAAAACTATTTGGTTATCGATCTGTTTTTAAAAATGTATATTGCATTGCTAGTTTTTTTAATATAAAATAATTTCTATCAAATTCCGGCAAAGTATCTGTAGCCCTCCCCCCCTCCGCCACGCATCGCATAGCGTTACCCCGTGCCAACAAACTGAAGATTCCACGGACTGGTAGCG
This sequence comes from Limnephilus marmoratus, assembly GCA_917880885.1. NCBI lineage: Eukaryota > Metazoa > Arthropoda > Insecta > Trichoptera > Limnephilidae > Limnephilus > Limnephilus marmoratus. Next base: position 54,358,600 of record OU862923.1, on the reverse strand, counting down.
GATCGGTAATAGTTGCATTTTAATAAAAAGGGAAGTGTCATAATAATTGAATCACGCTAGCTTCCTTAATATCGCTTTTACTTTTTTACTTTACTTAAGTTGAAAATGGGCGTTGGCGTAACTTGACAATTCAAGCAATAATAAGCAATTTCTAAGTTATTAATGGAAAGGACTACATCCCGTTCGCTTACACTTTGCATTTCATATGATCTTTTTACAATGCTTAAATATTTGCGTGCCGGTACTAGATGATTCCGTCTGGGACATTTCCGGTAAAATATTGAATTTACCATTTTTAGAAACATCACTCCAATTATACCCGTCTCTGTTTGTCGTGTGAAATAAAAATATATCAGAAAGAGACAATCATTATTGTTTAATTGGTTGAAGGAATTTGTAAAAATGAACTCCAACATTGTACAGGTGGTTTAAGTCTACATTGTATAAATAGTCTTAAATTGGGTTTTCGGTTTTAATTGCTAACTTGTTTAGATTAGGTGGTAATATTCACCTGGGAGGCGGATATGTGTACCGCCGCCCCGAGAACCATTATTGGATAATCAACACCTTTGCCATAGAGGCAGGGCTGGGCAAAATACATGCATTACTGTAATTAAAATACAAATTACAAAATACTTTTTCGCATGTATTTAAAATACGAAATACAAAATACTTTCAAGTCGTGTATTTGAAATACAAAATACAGTATTTTAACCATTTTTAAATTTCAAATACAAAATACAAAATACAAATTACAAAATACATTTGGTTTAGGTAGAACCTTTGGTTGCAATAAATTGTCGTAAGTGCCCATATCTAAGAGTGCGTTTCCACAGAAGCAAAGCAGAGCATAGTGAAACAGAGACGTGCTAAAATTGACTAATCATAATATTGCTCAGGACACACATCTCGTCTCCGCTCCACTTGTAAAGATTTGTGGTATAGGACTTAGGTGTTAGATTATAATAATTATTATTATAATAACACTAGCTGGTTCCCGGAATGCGTTGCACTGCAATATTCAAAGAAATAAATTGTTTCTCCCTGCATGTCCTTTCCCGTGCGTCCCCGTTCCCCTACCGCTTCCCTTTACCCTCTTGCATTCCCCGTACACCTTCCCTGCCTACCCTCACCCCTCTTCCGCTCCCCCATCCCGCCAACCCCTCCCGCGTTCCATATATTTAGTCCCAGAACATTTTTCTATATTATAAAAACAATCAATAAAATCTGGTACCTGGTAACATAGGTACCTATTTAAAATATCTATAATTTTAAAAATCCAATGAAAATTCTTTGGTTACAAAAAAACAGCTGCCTGCTAAATTTATTTTCATCAAACGCGCGAACTGTCAAACGTGCGTAGTTAAAATAGTCGTTAAGTTTTCTGAAATTATCCCATTTTCTGCGTAATTTTCTTAATTTTTCTTTCCGTAAGAACCTTCTAAAAGTATAAGAAAACTTTAAAAAAATGAATGAAATAGGTAAAGTCATTTTGAAGTTATGGCGTGACCAAGGGAAACAAGGATTCATTTTTATATATAAATGGATGACATTTGTGTAGCGAAGTTTTGTGTTATTTCACTTCAAGTGCGCTCTACAGTAGTTAACTTAAAAACATTCTAGTATTCAGTCCAATATTTTATTTCTAGTATTCAGTCCATTATTTAATTATTCCAATAGTGCTCGATCAAAAACTGGGCGTACTGTACAAGGCCCGCAGATACTTTAATAGTACACAACTGCTAACCCTGTACAAATCACAAGTGCGCCCCACGGTTGAATTTGGCAGCCACCTCTGGTCTGGAGCTCCAAAATACCTGAAAAATACCCTCGACTCTATGCAGAAACGGGCGGTCCGTTTAATAGATTCTCCCATCTTAAAAGACGGATTGCAATCTTTAGAGCACAGGCGTCGAGTTGGAATGCTATCCTGGTTCTACCGGTATTACAATGGAAGTTGCTCCGAGGAACTAGCATCATTGATCCTTTCGGCACCGGTGCATAGTCGGGAAACACATTGTACACGGTTGACATTTGTCACATGAGAACGGGTCATTTCTTCGACTCGTTCTTGTGTTCAACAGCTCGGCTGTGGAATGATTTGCCGGCCTCTGTGTTTCCTCCTTCCTACAACATGGGTCTCTTCAAGACCAATGTTCATTCCTTTCTCTCCTCAAAAAGACCCTCCACACAGCATCCCAGATGACATAGGCCCTGAGGGAAATTATTTTCCTCAGGGCCTCCTGTGTGGAGTTAATGAAAAAAAAATCTAATACTATGATACAAGAGTGTACAATACAAAGCAATGACAAGTATGATACAAAATGTACAATAACAGTGCTATTATAGCACAGGACAATAATAATAACTAGCATGAAGTAAAAAAAAATACAGTACAGTACATTATAAAGCAATTATAAGGGGGCATACATTAATTAGGTGAGCAGTTTTTCTTCCAAACTAGACTCCCCCCGCCCCTTGGTGAGATAATTTGGACCACTTCGTTTATTCTTTTCAAGTACCGTGAGATTTTGCTGGACCCCCCCCCCCTCCTTTTTTAAGCTCACATAATTAATGTATGCCCCCTAAGAGAACTACAAATAATCATTAATAAAGAGTCCTATAGCAAAGGACAATAGTAGGTACAGGATTCTAGCGTTTTTAGTCTATGTATTATCTATGTGTGGTTATTTTTAATTATCATTATTAAGATCACTAAATGTATTTGAAAATGTATTTTGAAGCCTTAAGTATTTGAAATACAAATTACAAAATACCTCAGCAGCAGGTAATTGAAATACCAATTACCAAATACATTGTATTTGTATATATTTGTATTTCAAATACGTATTTCAATTACAAGTTTTTCAAATACTGCCCAGCCCTGGCCATAGGTCACTCCAAGTGGTAAGCTATGTTTGGTGACTTAGCAGGGGTGTCCGGGTTCATGGGATGAGGTTTGTCCGGGTCTTGTTGGCGGATGCGTCTACCCACCAGCTGCATGGCAGGACGGATCGGGATAGACTGTTTTTTTTACATTAGGTAAAATAATTTCCCACAGGGCCTATGTCATCTTTGGGGATGCTGTGTGAAGGGTCTTTTTAGGAAAGGAAGGAGAGCAAGTTCTGAAAAGGAAAAGGGATGAAGGGTAGGTAGGAATCTGGGAGTCAGTGTGTCCAGGAATCTATCCCTCCCACTGCGGTGAAAGGCTATGTTCCGAGAGAGTACGGCTGGAGAAATCAAAGGGACTCCCTCAACACTCTCTCCCAATCCATCCTGCCATGCAGCTGGTGGGCAGAGATGCATCCGCCGCCAGGACCCGGATAATCCTCACCCCATGAACCCGGGCACCCCTGCTAAGTCACCAAACGTAGCGAACGACTTGGGGTGACCTATCGCAGAGGTGATTTTAGATTTTCACGGCCATAAGTATTTTTGTTATTAGTTTTTGGGGTATTATGCCGTGTATACCTCCTTCTTTAGCCAAAGTTTCGGACAGCGTTGCAGTGTCCATCATCAGGGCAGATGTGTAATCTCTTTCAACCCATCGCCTTGCAATGCAGTGGGAGAGATGGATTCATATGTCTCTCACCCGCGACCTCCGGATTCGTAGTCGAAGTTCGCAATCTCATTTTTTTTACAGTAGCTCCACATAGGAGGCCCTGAGAAAAATAATTTCCCTCAGGGCCTATGTCATCTAAGGGGATGCTGTGTGGAGGGTCTTTTTAAGGAAGGGAAGGATAGGAAGTTCTGGGAAGGAAAAAGGTATGTGGGGTGGATAGGAATCTGGGGTCAATGTGTCTAGGAGTGACGAACCTAAAATTCCATCCCTCCAAATGCGGTGCAAGGCGATGGGTCGAGAGAGTCCGGCTGGAAAGGACAAAAGGCCTCCCTCAACCAAACTCTCTTATCCGGCCCGCCACGCAGCAGGGCAGACCTATCCGCCGCCACGTCCTGGACAAACCTGATACCATGAACCCGGGCACCCCTGCTTAGTCACCAAACGTAGCAAACTGCTTGCAGAGGTGTTGGTTATACAGTAATGGTTCCCGGGGCGGCGGTACCCATACCCGCTTCCCAAATTGGAATACCTCGTTTACAATTAGTCCTTACTCAAGTCATCTTAGGTATGATTAGTCTATTGTATATTTATCGGCGTAGTCCAGCGGTAAGGCTCTTGACTCGCACTCCGAAGGTCGCGGGATTATAATTTGTGTTATTTGACAATTTATTTAGTAAAAATAATACACATATTTTATTCATTTAAATTCATTTAAAATAATAAATAGTATATTTGCAGCACTTTCCAGAGTGGAAGATACTCTCAGTATCGCCCTGGTGTAAGACCACCATTCAGAATTGAAATGTTGCGTGATATGGCTTTAGCCGTGTTTGGTGACCAGATCTGAATAGTCAGGAACTTCCCAACCTTCCTCTTCCCTATCTCCTTCCCCTATCCACTACGTTGTGCGATATTCATGTAAAAACAAAATAATCAAGATTTTTGAACCCTACCCTAAATCCAAAATCAAATCTAAAATCAAATTCAAAATCAAATTCAAAATCAAATTCAAAATCATGAGAACTGGTCGCTTCTTCGATTCGTTTTTGTGCTCAACAGCTCGGCTATGGAACGATTTGCCGGCCTCTGGGTTTTCCCCTTCCTACAACATGGGTCTCTTCAAGACCAATGTTGACTCCCTCTTCTCCTCAAAAAGACCCTCCACACAGCATATTAGATGACATAGGCCTTGAGGGAAATCGTTTTCTTAAGGGCCTCCTGTGTGGAGTTTTTTTTACAGTGAATACCGCACAAGAATCTCAACTGCTCCCGTCTGGAGCCAGTGACACCATGGAATCCCCAATTGGGGTATGTTGTGAGGCTGAAGGTAGTGGGGAGGGGAAGGAGGTGGGGAAGAGGAAGGTTGGGAAGTACCTGGCGATTCAGATCTGGACACCAAACACGGCCAAAGCCATTTTCAAGCAACGTTTCAATTTTGAATGGTGGTCTTACTTACACCAGGGCGATATTGATAGTATCTTCCACTCTGGAACGTGCCGCAAATATACTATTTATTATTTTAAATGAATTAATTGTGAAATAACACAAATTAATCAAATAAAATTTGAGACCTGCGGTTTGCGAGTCAAGGGTCTCACTCCTGGACTATGTAGGCCGTATATTGTAATTTATTTTTAAATTATTGTTTATTTTTGTTCATAACTTTTTTTTATAAAATACACCAAAACAACAATAAAACATATTTTAATTACTTCAATACAACTAGAGACAATGCTTTTGAAAAATTGTCACGCGTAAAGTAATTACCTAGGTACAGAACATTTTTTAAAATGAAAAACTTGTTAGATTTCTTAAATATGATAATATAATCCATTATAAAAATTACGTTCTACTAAAAAAACATTTAAAAAAAATAATATAACTGTATGAAAAAACATATTACATGAGTACCTAATATATTTCTGAAATTTTTAGAAAACCCTGTATAGATATCATTACATTACAACTGACTATGCTTTCGGAACGCAAAAGACAAATACAGAATGACGTGGCAAATATTTTATTTATTAAAGAAAAAACTACATAAATGTGTATTAAAATACGTAATAATATCAACCTTGTAATAAACACAAAAACAATTAACACAAAATTAATAACGATATTATAAAAGCAATTCGTAAATCAATCTTCAATTTTAAAAAAGCGCGCGAATAGCCGCTAAATATTACTCGTATAATATAATGTCTGTTCTTCTAAAACAACTAACAGTCCACAGCGAGCGCTTGGCAGTCTGGCTACCTATGTAGATAGAATACAACATAACATACCGGCAAACATATAACATATCGCAAAAGATTCAATCTGACATAGCAATGTCATGCGATAATAGATTTTGAGGAATTTAACCATTGAGTTCAATATCGCAAAGCATTGATAAACGACTTGGAGTTTGAATGATATTGTATGACGAGAACATCCGGCAACGTCGCATGCCGTGATGGTTATAGATGCGATAAAAAGTGTACCCAGTTGATGTTCTAAGTATTGATGAATATTTACTGATAAAAACCGCATTTCGGAGCATTAACGGTCCACGTAAAAATGTCATTTATTCACTCAAAAATTTTTTTTACACCGTTCGACTCGTCTCATCGAGTTTGATATGATGGACTTAAAAAAAAAAAAACGATGAGCCACTAAGTGCCCAAATGAGCCAGTAAGTCGAAATGATCAAGAAGTTCCGGTAATTAAAGGACGCTTTGAGCCACTAAATGCCGTAACATAAACTTATATATATTCATTGAAGCCCAATTTCAAGGCACTCCTCTAATTATTGGCTCAATATATTGTCCCCCAAATGAAGATATCGACGCCAGCCTAGGAAAAGCAAACCAGCTACTAGATGCAAATACGAAGAAAATCATCATCGGAGCGGACGCAAATGCTAAAAGTGTCTGGTGGGGAAGCAAAAAGATAGACAACAGAGGTGACAAATTTGCCCAGACTTCATTGCCCACACTTCATTGCCCAGAAACAACTACATATTGTCAACGAAGGAACAACACCAACCTTCGAAATCATTCGACAAAATACACTTCTGAGCAGTGTGATCGACATCACCCTATGTTCCGGCAGTTTGATAGGATATATTAGTAGTTGGAAAGTTGACAAAAGGATTGCAGCCCTGTCTGACCATAACGGTATAACATTCAACATTTCATTCAACAAACCAAACACAGATGAATTTCCAGATTCGACGTTCATGTACAGAACAAGCAAGGCAGATTGGGCCAAATTTGCCAAGACGCTGAAAGCCAATGCAGAATGCAGGAAATTATCGCCTCAGGTAATTGACTCAAATATGCAACATAGCATACTCAACAAGCAGGTGTCCGATCTCATGGATATCATATCTCATGCGTGCAGAGCCTCAATACCTCCCACGAAAAAATCGAAACAAAAAATTTGCCCATGGTGGAATGAAGACTTGGAAAAGTTGAAGAAAGAAGTTCTCGCAGCAAAGAGGAAGCTGATGAATTCAGGTTACAAGGAAGAAATAGCGACTGCGAAAGTTCAAAACTGGAAAGACTTTTGCTCCAGCCAAGGAAAAGAAACCGTCTGGTCAACAGTCCTTAGGGTTCTCAAGTCATCTCAGAAGACCCCTCCCGAAACGCTCACTTTCAACAACAACCAGTCTACCACGTCCGCCCAAGAGACGGCGTCCACACTGTTAGATCACTTTTTCCCCAACGACACTCAAGCCGGTGAAACACTAGAACAAACTCGCATTCGGAATAATGAGGATGCTGAAAACCTCAGTGAGATCGATCCCCCGTTTACAAAGCTTGAATTAAAAAATACTCTCACTTCAATAGACATTAAAAAATCCCCCGAAAGGGATCATTTCACAGCAGATATCTGCTCACAAGCGTTCGAAGCTCTCCCTGACATTTTTATGGCAATCTACAATGCGTGCCTACGAATTGGCTGTTTTCCGATCCTTTGGAAGATCGCCAGAATCAAGATCATCCGGAAGCCGGGAAAAGAAGACTACGGTAATGTGTCTTCCTACCGACCCATTGGACTTCTTCCGGTATTTGGCAAGGTCCTAGAAAAACTTCTCATCAAAAGGGTTACTTGGAAATTTACCACAAATGGAAAACTAAATACAAATCAGTATGGGTTTACGCAACAAAAAAGCACCGAAGATGCAATGCTTGATGCGGTTAACCACATCAAGCAAGCATCAAAAGAAGGTCTCCACACTTGTCTAATATCCTTGGATATTAAGGGAGCCTTCGACAACGCATGGTGGCCCCATTTGCTATCACAGCTTGCCAAAAAAGACTGCCCAGCCAATATATATAAGGTTTTTAAAGACTACCTATCAGACAGAATGGTAGAAACCATATACGCTGGCGCCTCGGCTCGTAAACATTCAAATAAGGGCTGAATTCAAGGTTCGGCGTGTGGACCTGTTCTCTGGAACGTAGTCATAGATGAACTCTTAAATTTACAACTAAACTCAAATGTACGAATTCAAGCGTTTGCTGACGACGTTTTACTCCTGATTTCTCACAAAGAACTGGCTGCTCTACAGCAAATAATAAAAGATACATTATTAGTAATAACGGATTGGGGAAATAAAGTAAAACTCCAATTTTCTGAAGAAAAAACTAAAGCACTCTTCATCACAAAGAGGAAGTCGCCACCACCTGTGGTTATAATGAATGGCATATTTGTCCCAATCTCGAAAGATTGCAAAATACTGGGGATTGTCATATGTTAAATACAGACTCGAGTGTAGGCGAGGTTATTTATTAATAATGCGCGTATTGGCGATATGGATATTTATTATAATAATGGCTATGAATACGTCCTATCTAATGTGTTGGCGGTAGGAAAAAGAGAGTGAGGAGAGGCCTGCATCTCCTTTTATATGCGGGATCACCTGTCTCGCTCTTGTATGGCCGGAAACAGGTGTGCCACCCTAAAACCTCTCTCACATCCTCCCCTACTTAAACGGGAGAATCCTGGCTACATAAGTGATACCTATAGCTACATATTTCGTACAATATATTTTATATTTCATATTTCACATTTAAAATTAACACATTACATTTAAAATTAACAAAACATTTGTTTTTGTTCTTTCTGTTTCCCTTCTGTCCATTTCTGTCCATTTCGACTGCGAAGTGCTGTCACCTGGGCCGAAGCCTTCCTTGCCATGGGTTAGACCTGAAACATGGAGAAACAGAATTAGAGACACTTCTATTACGTAACATACCGGAGAGATCTAATTCGTCCGTCGACAATTCCAACGTGTCAGACGCGAATTCCTGGTTATCTTCCTCCTGCCATGAAACATGTAATTCCTTTAGCTGGTCTAAATGTCTTTTCCACACCATATTAGACTTGTTAATTTTTATGAAATATATTTTACTACCTTTTTTATCCACAATAACCCCAGGGACCCATAACCTATTACCCTGAGATCTGAAATCTCTAGTCATTACTTTCTGACCTATATTAAAACCTGATTTAACTCTACCCTTATATTGTCTTTTCTGATTGTTTTGGCTCTGAGTAACCTTTTTTATTACTTTGTTTCGTCGAGTAGAACCTGAACTACCCGTTCTATCCTCAATTTTCCTTGGAATCAGAGAGTCAAATACTGTTCTAATTTTTCTACCCATTAATAATACAGATGGCTCACATCCTGTTGTTGCGTGAACTGTATTCCTATAGTCTGCTAAAAAGTTACCTAACTTTTCTTTATAATCTGAAGGAAATCCATTATGTTTACAAATTTTTTTAAGGAAATTTTTACAAGTCTTTACTGTAGCTTCAGCTTGCCCGTTGCTACTAGGGTGATTGACTGGACTAGTGATATGTTCTATCCCATTTTTCTTACAAAAATTTTCAAAATCCTCAGAACAAAAACACGTACCATTATCACTAACTAAAGTTGCAGGAAAACCAAATTGCGAAAATAATCTATGAAGTATTTCGATATTTTCTTTTGAAGACAGACTGTTTACTTCCAGACACTCAATCCACTTTGAAGAAGAGTCTACCACCACTAAAAAATTTTTGTTATACAAACTACCATGATCAATATGTACCCTGAACCATACTTCAGGTTCATATGGCCACACTGCTAAAGAACTCTTTTGTGATTCTGGTTTAATTTCTAAACAATCTCTACAATTTTCCGTTATTTTCTCCAAATCTTGATTAATTTTTGGCCACCAGACAAAGCTTTTTGCAATACCTTTAGTCTTAAAAACCCCTAAGTGAGATCTATGTAACATCTTTAAAACCTCTTGTCTTAAAGACTCAGGTACAACAACCCTATGTTGATATAAAACACACCCATTTATCAAAGACAATTCTAACCTTTTTTCCCAAAAAATTCTAATAAAGTTACCACTTTGTGCCTTTTTTACTGATGCTGGCCAACCTTCGATAAGAAAATTTTTTACTTGACCTAACACATCATCCTTTTCGGTTTCGCTTTTTATCACGTCTAAAGACAAATTAAACCCATTATTCTCGAAATAATTAATGTAATCAGACTCTATCTCATCTTCACAGCTAACCTTTTCAATCGGACACCTGCTCAGAAAGTCTGAACAATTATTTTTCGATTTTACATATTCAATTTTAAAATTAAACGAACCTAACATAATAGCATATCTCTGTAACCTTGACGCGGCAATCTTAGGTACTTCTTTATTTTCACCTAAAATTCTCACTAACGGCTGATTATCCACAGCTAAAATAAATTCTCTGCCGTACAAATATTGATAAAACTTTTTAATTCCAAAAATAATTGCTGTTGCTTCAATATCTAGAATAGAATAATTCTTTTCCGCTTTAGTTAAAGTTCTGCTTGCGAACCCGATCGGTCTTTCTACGCCATTTTGAAACCTATGAAGTAATGTTGCTGCTACCCCATTAAAACTACCATCTGTGACAAGTTTCACAGGTATATTTTCGTCAAAATGCGTTAAAATCCTATCCGAAGTTAATATTCTTTTAATTATCGCAAAACTATTTTCTTGTTCCGTACCCCATTGAAACTTAACATCTTTTTTAAGTAATTCGTATAATGGTGACAATATATTTGCCATATTTGGAATAAAATTACGATAATAACTAATCATACCTAATAAACTTCTTAAATTATTTAAATCACTAGGTGCTGGTGCATTTAAAATGGCTTCTTTATTCCGTTCACACGGTTGAATCCCTTGTTCACTTATTTTATAACCTAAAAACTCAATAACTTTTAAATTGAATTCACACTTGTCACTATTCACTGTTAGATTACAATGTTTCAACCTTTCTAACACGACACATACGTTTTTCTCTAAATCGTCTTCGTCTTCCCCTATCACGATAATATCATCCAAATAAAACGTCATGTTCTGTAATCCTGACAAACAATTTGCCATTGCCTTTGCAAATATAGCTGGCGCGGGAGATAACCCGTACACTAACCGCTTATACTGAAACAATCCTAAATGGGTATTGATTGTTGTAAAACGCCTACACTCCTTTTTTAAAACAAATTGACTATACGCCGATTTAAGATCGATTTTTGCAAAAACTTTCCCACCATTTACTTTCGTTAATAGCTCCTCTATCCTAGGTAATGGATATTTGTCAACTAATAACTGATTATTCACTGTCGATTTATAATCACCACATAATCTAATACTACCGTTTTTCTTAATTACTGGAACAATTGGACTTGCAAACTCACTAAACTGGACTTGTTCTATAATACCGTCTGACAGTAAACTATCTAACTCCCTTTCGACTTTTTCTTTCAAAGCGAACGGCATAACTCTGTGATTACGAAATATCGGAATAGCGGTCTCTTTTAAAGTTAAATTCACTTCGTACTTATTAAATTTTCCTAGTTTATCCGTAAAAACTTCCGGGAATTTTTTTACTAATCGCTGCTTCAAAGTATTCTGTTTTATACTGTTTACGATTCCGTTAATCCCGACGTTAAAAAGATTCATAAAATCACGCCCCACTATCGATAACGAAGCACTTGTGACAACAACAAATTTCAAATTGTGACACTGACCGTTAAATTCCACTTGTGGCGTAATTGTACCTACCACTTTCACGAGCGTATTGTCAAAACCCCGTAGACTAATGTCTTCGTGCACTAGCTTGATTCTACTGAATTTACTGAAATAACACTCCTTGGAAATTACGCAACAAGATGCTCCAGAATCTACCATGAATTTACTCTTGATCCCGTCTAGTGAAACTTCAATAAAAAATGGTTCGACACTATTAACTTCACCCAACTTTGTGTCCGACAACAAAGTATTCACACTCTTACGTGTTGAGGAACGCTTGCACTGTTTTGCGAGATGACCCTTCGTACTGCAAATTTTACATAAATAATTTTTATATCTACATTCCGTCGCGATGTGATTATTGTGACCACAAACGGTACAATTTTGTTTCACAGCGTTCGCTGGCGACTGTGACCGTGCCCTGTTGCTATGCCCGAAACGCTTCACGTCTCTGTCTTTCACACGCGAATTATTAAAAGAGAGTCGACCGGCCTTGAGCTGTACATTAGCGTAAACCGTATTATCAACTCGGGACTGCGCTTGAGTTGAAGCTACGAGGTCAATGCACTCGGCGACTTGTAAACATTTTTCGAACGAGTATAATTCACCCTCGAGAAATAATTTTTCCCTTACCTTTCCTGGTTTACAACCTAAAACAAAGAAATCCCTTAAATTTACTGATAAACTATTCCCAAATTTGCAATTAGTAGAAAGAGACTTTAACCGCACTGCAAACTCACGGATTGATTCGTCATTTCTTTGTTTAGCACTGTAAAACTTAGATCTCTCTTCAAAAAAACATTTCGTTGAACAACAATACTCATCAAGTTTAGATATCAAATCTTCTAACTTAATATCTGTTACCTTTTTTGGAATGCACAAATTAACCAATAAGGAAAAACAATCATCTTTCAATGCATTCAGGAAAATAGCCCTTTTTTTATCATCCGATGCAAACTTTTCATCATTCACGAGGAGAAATTGTTCGAGGCGGACTTTGAAGTTCTCCCAGTTCCCGTCACGCAAACTGAAGGACTCCAATCCTCGAAACTCCATGTTTCCAATGCCCAGAAGGTACCCAAATAGAGAGAAAGAAAACAGAAAAAACAAAAACTTCCCAATGAGGCTTCTTCTTCTGCCGTCTGCTCCCTGGACCCTGCTCCGGAAACTGCTCCTTGACCCTGTGAATTGATGGCTCCTTCCAGACCCGTCACACAGTAACACCGATGGCTACCCCAGATCACTCCTGCGACCTGGATCTCCGATCCTTGACCCTCAGAGATGCCGATTGACGCTGGACCTCCCGTGCTTCCCCCTTCCGAAAAGCTGGCTGGCTCCAGTGTCTTCTTGCACTTCACTCCTTGCAGTGAAGTGTTGGAATAATTTCGGTCCGGCCTTTCTTACCGACCCGAAATAATAATGTTACCGCGTATTTTTGCCAAATTTTTGTGCCAAATTTTTTTGCGCGTCGATTCTTTACGCGATCTGCCGTATTGTCAGAATCGTGTACCGTAGGCTGCGCCACTGTTAAATACAGACTCGAGTGTAGGCGAGGTTATTTGTAAATAATGCGCGTATTGGCGATATGGATATTTATTATGAGTAATGGCTATAAATACGTCCTAACTAACGTGTTGGCGGTTGGAAAAAGAGAGTGAGGAGAGGCCTGCATCTCCTTTTATATGCGGGATCACCTGTCTCGCTCTTGTATGGCCGGAAACAGGTGTGCCACCCTAAAACCTCTCTCACATCATAGATGACAATCTAAACTGGAGCAAACATGTGGATATGGTATGTCAAAAAGCAGCAAACATTACCAAGAAACTTGCTTTTATGGCTAAACCCACATGGGGCCTCAGCTCAGAAATTTTAAGGATCATTTACATAGGAGGAGTAATTGAACCAATAATTACATACGCAGCAACCGTTTGGGCTTCCGCTGCTAAAAGAAAAAATATACAGAGTAAACTCAATAGAATACAAAGGGCAATCGGAATTAGAATATGCAAAGCATATCGCACTACGTCACTTACATCTGTTCAGGCAATAGGTGGCCTGACTCCATTGGACCTCAAGCTTAAAGAACTTCAGTTAATCGGTGAAACTAAACGAAGTGGAACGTTACACCTACTACCCAGTGATAGGAAATACCAGGGAATAGTGAAGGTGGCCCTTCTACCCCACCCAAGCAAACAAATTGTGGAAAATGTAAGCTTTCCTGAAACCCACAAAAGAGTCTCTTTTGAAGAAAATGAAATAGACATCTACACAGACGGAAGTAAAGCTGAAGGAAAAGTTTGTGCGGCCTACTCAGTTTTCAACGCAAGCGGAGAGATAAAGGCAAAGAAATTACCTATGGCTGACTACTGTTCAGTGTTTCAAGCTGAACTCTTCGCTATAATGAAAGCACTAGAGTGGGTCAGTGAACAGCAGCGTCAATGGGACAAAATTAATGTCCTAACCGATTCGCAGAGCGCTGCTCACGCACTGGAGTGTGGGGCACCTACCAATCCGATGGTGTTCGATATACAATGCTCTTCAATAAGCTTAAAAGAAAGAGGATTATCATACCTCCACAGGTTTAAGATAAAAGACAGTCCAGCATGCCCATGCGATAAGCAAACGGAACAAAGCATACATATCCCTGCTGTTCACATCAATTTTGATGACGTTAAAACTAAAATTAAATCCCTAGACAAAAACAAGAAGGCCGGACTTGACAATGTGCATCCCAATATCCTTATTAATTGCATTGCTTCACTGGCCGAGCCAATTTGTTTATTGTTTAATCAATCCCTCGACACAGGTTGCTTCCCTGACATTTGGAAACGTTGCTATCTAACACCTATATTAAAAAAGGGTAATAAAAGTGATATCACTAACTATAGACCAATATGTAAGCTATCTGTAATCCCGAAACTCTTTGAAAAACTATTGCTTGATCAAATTTCCCCATATATTAACCATCTCATTGTTCCAAATCAACACGGATTTTTGTCGGGCAGATCAACTCTAATAAATCTATCGTTATATGAAAACTATATATCAAACGCATTAGCTAACAGAATTCAAGTCGATTCTATTTATACGGATTTCATCAAGGCCTTCGACAAAGTTTGCCATAAAATTCTACTGGTTAAGTTACGTAAGCTAGGTATTGATGGAAAACTTTTAGATTGGTTTGCAAGCTATCTATCTGATAGAGTATTACTTGTTAAAATTAATTTGTTCCTTTCCAATCAATTTATAGCTACCAGTGGTGTACCACAAGGGTCTCATTTAGGCCCAATTTTGTTTCTTCTGTTTATAAACGATATTGTTGATATATTTGATAAAGATGTAAATGTGTTTTTGCAGATGATTTGAAAATATTTAAAATAATTAAAACCGTTGAAGATTGTATCTGTCTACAGAATAATTTACACAAGTTAATTAATTGGTGTTCTGTTAACAAACTGTTCCTGAACATTAATAAGTGTCATGCAATAAGATTTTACAGAATAAGTCAACCAATTATTCATCCATATGTACTTAATAACACTACCCTTACCTCTGTCGAAGAAATTAACGACCTGGGCATAATTTTTGACTCTAAATTAAACTTTATAACCCATATAAATACAATCGGTAATAAAGGAATGAAAATGCTTGGCTTCATTCTTCGAAATTCCAGAGGTTTTAGGAATATTTCAACACTAAAATTTTTGTATACATCCTTAGTACGTAGTCAAGTCGAATATAACTCCTCGATCTGTTCCCCCCATTTTAAAATACATTCAGATTCAATCGAAAAAATTCAACATAAATTTCTAAGACATATTAATTTTAAACTCGGTAATCCCATTGAAAACATAAACTACAATTACTTGATGAAAGAACTAAATTTATTAAAACTCTCAGATCGAAGAATTATATCCGACTTAATATTTATGTTCAAAATTGTAAATGGTAGCATAGACAGTCCTAATTTAACTAAGCTCATTGAATTTCATATTCCCACAAGAACCACTCGATCTAAAATCCTGTTTAAATGTAACAATAATAAGACTGAGTATACTAAACACTCCCTTTTACCTAGGTTACATGATGTTACTAATATATATGCAGATGTTGCAGATCTATTTAACTGCACGGAAAGTAGGTACAAGAGGGCTATGCTATCAAACCTTTTCAGTCAATATTAATTCTATATTTTGTACTATAGATTTTTGTATGTAATTGTCGATCTAGTGTCATTTCTAATTCAAATGCCACAATCATCTGTTAAACTTTTTTTTTATTATTTCTGTATTATTATTTTTCATTTTGCGACATATAATCAGTTCTTATGGTATATGTATACCGTTGAAATTAAATAAATAAATAAATAATCAATACAGCATTTACTGTTAGACTGCCCAATGTTTTCTAAGGAAAGGTGGTACCTAACAAAAGAGAGCCAGAGGAGAAATATCAATATAAGCGATCTCCCGGAGGTCATAGCAAACGGATATTTAAGAAAAATCTTCATCAACTTCGCTAAAAATATAGTGACTAAAATAAGAGAGCAGAACAAATGTGTCGGACGTATTTGGAATATTATGTATTTGGCTATGTAAAATATTGTGTTTAATAATAAATTGTCAGGGTGAGGCGAGCGAGCAGAGGGAATTTTGTTGCCATCGGGCGCTTTCACTGGATTCTCGGAATCCGGACCCGATGGCTAACGTCTTTAATGGGTTCTACGAATCCTCCCTAAGCATAACGGCCCAACAATGACATAGCAACGGCAGAGTGCTCTAGCATTCTACCTTGGCTTAATTAATAGGGTCTAGAAGCCCTTCCAAACCAGTCAGTAATCAACTAACCACCTTCGCGTCAACATCTCTCTTTGCCTGCCCGCCCTTGCTCTGACCTGCTTCCATTCGCCTCTTTTCTTTTCTGACCATCGCCTTACCCTTGGACCTCGGACACTCTACGCTCTACGGATCAGACCCGGCTAGTTAAAAGGAACTACGAGCCCTTGGATCACCTTCAGACAAGCTCTCCAAGCGGACAGCCCTGAGACGCTCTCCCGACTTCTTAACGCCTCCGTGGATCGGAACCACCCCCTGTTTCTACAGTCTTGTGTGCCTCACCCTGTGCGGTACATAAGTGGTCCTTCGAGCTGGATCCTTCCACGGAGCTCCTACAAGATGTCGGAGACTCGACGCCTGGATTACTCAACCGGGGCGGCCGCAGCCGCGCCCCCCGGACCCCCGGCCACTGTGAAGCTGGCTAGTGACTACTGGTTCGCTAGCCAGGTCACTTGCCCGACCCTGGCCCCTGTGATGCTGGTTGCTAACCAGGTCACGGACCGACCAACGGCCACTGTGACGCTGGCTGCTAGCCAGGTCACTTGCCCGACCCCGGCTCCCGCGACGCTGGTAGCTAACCAGCTCACGGGTCCAATCCTGGCCACTGCGACGCTGGCTGCTAGCCAGGTCGCGTGCCCCACATCAGCTCCCTTGACGCCACCTGCCGTTGCCTCTGACACGCTCCGGCAGCTTCAGCTCGAGGCGCGAGCTATAGCACGACTGCTACAGGAGGATGTCCAGGTGGTCACCTACTTGAAAGCCATGCTGACATTGCCTCCTGCTTCAGTTCACGGCGGCTCGATTCACGCTAGCCCTGATATTAGTATGTGATATAGTACGTATAGTACCTATTATAATAATAATTGACAGATGTCAAGTGCAATTTGCTCCGTATAAAACAGTAAAAATAAAGTGCAAAACGTATGTTTAATCAACATAAAACCTGTGAAACAGAAGCATAACAGTGTTGCTGTAAAACTGAAGCAATTACCACGTATGTACATGAACTATATCTAAGAAAAAATTGATTTTAAAAATTCAAATCACTGTGGTTTTTTTGACATTTAATGATTTGATGTTGAATACTCTACCTACATACGTTTCATCTATCGCTACCTTTCAATAGATGGCAGTAAATGCACAAATTTAACCATATCGCAAAATAAACTAATAATTTGCGCTAATAAACAACAGATGGCTGTTAATGCATAAATCAAGTAAAAATATATTATTTACCGCTATTGTTCAATAGAGGGCAATAAGTGCATACAATATCAAATTCTGTTGAATAATCTTTGAAAATGGAAAAAGGTAATAAAACACCTAAATCAAAAAATGAGGACCCGTTTACAAAATCCTGCCTGACCCCAAGATCTCCAAATCAACACGAGGAGGATCCTTATTCAGATTCGGAGGATAAAAGAAAAAATGAAGAAGAAACGTCCACAATGATAGAGGCAAACGAGGTAAATAATGCCCTGAAAAACTCAAGACTTACCATAAATAATATTAAAAAAATAATAACGGAAGGGAAAGGAAAAATCATTCTAAAAGAAAAAATAAACGAAGGCATGGATCAACTATTCGACATTATTGTCCACTTAGTGGCTGAAAATAATGAAATGAAGGGCGAATTAAAAATATTACGACCACTAATAAAAAACTCTACCCAAAATATTAATGAAATAAAAAATGTAATTAATAAAAACAAGTCGCTTCTCGTAAACATGGCAGAAAAAAATGAAGAGTTTTAAAAAAAATTGCATCTTACCAATATTAATAACCAAAATAAAGAAATTAAAACACCTCTTCCGGCACAGGACATCACACATCGCAGAATTAAAACAGCACAACTTCAATGGAAAGAAATAAAAATACGGATCTTTGGAGAAGAAGCAGGCCACCAAATAAGAAGAAATCTGGAAAAAAACTTTAAAGATGTAGATTGTTCCAGCTATATATACCCGGGGCAACACTAGACTGGTACACGGCAAACATCATAAGAGAAAGCAAGAATTTAAACAAAAATGATTTTGTAATTTTAATAGCCGGAGAAAATGAGACATCCCCTAAAAACTTTCTAAGCAACTTGTACTACACCTGTTAGCATTACCGCATATACGGCCATTTGCTAAACCAAACCTGGAAAGGACACGCAATTAATAGGCCAAAAATACTAGCTCAGGAAGCCGGCGCAAGCAAGGTTCTCTTAAAACCAGGGCGAGTGTTGTGGTTCGCTGGTGAATACCTCCTCCTCCTTTCCTCACAATCTCCAGGTCTCCTTCCTCAATCAGAACACAGTTTTGCACGTAAAAGGGTTTATTCATTTAGAAAGAGACAGGGTTTTTACAATTGCCAGCCTCGGCACACTACACATGGGTATTTGCTAGGGCTAGAATTCTAATCCTGACGGGGGAACTTCTCTCTCTCGACTCTCCACACGTATTAGTGAATTTAAAGGGCGGGACGTGGCACACAAAAGACAAGGGTTCTCATTACTCACAGCCAGCAGGAAATGCGGTAGTCCGTAGCCAGGCTACTGGTGAGCGGGAGCCTCCTCGTGCACAATTCACATTATAGAAACAACACGAATTTAGGTTCTCGGAGAGCGCCTTGACGCAATCACTCGGGACACTGTTGTCACCCCCGGGGCAAGCGGATGAATGAATGCCGGACGGCGCGGTTGCCGATCGCTTGCCCGTGTCGAGTTCAGCGCGGTGCGGGGAATTTGGGAACTATTCTGGCGTAAAATGGGGAACAGTGAGCTTAAGGAAAACATTGTCACTTTGTAACGTAACACTTATCCCCTCGCCGCAAAAAAAGCGACGTGGTAATGGAGCAGTAGGGCTAAGAAATCCTCTTACCCTTCTAGCACTTGTGCCAAAAAAAAACATTTAAGAGAAAGAGGAGAGAGAGAGAGAGAGATGTTGCTAGCTACACAATAGTAGAAAACAAAAACAAAAGAGAAAAAGCATGGTGAACAAAGAATTATCTATGAATGTACAAGAAAGAGAGGTAGCTGCTTCCGGATCCTGTGGGTGGGCCAGTATGACATCATTGAGGTACTGGAGAGTGGAATTGTAATTGGTGGTTGGTCCTTTATAGAGGTGGTTTGTGTGCATGACAGCCGTTGTTGTGATGGTGGTTGGTACACTGGTTTGTATACAGTGGGATTGTTGTGTGAACAATCATTGGTATTGTTATTTGCGCAAGGGCACAGGAGCATTGGCATGATGGCAACAGAGCATTTGCAAGGTGCAGCTGGAACATTTGTACAATGGCAACAGGAACATTTGCAAGATGCCGCAGGGACATTTGCATGATGCAACAGGAACATGAACCAACCTAGAGCTGACGTGCTCGGGTTGTTTGAGTGATGGTTTTGTGATGATACAATTCGCAACTACACGCACGACTCACACTAGGTGAAGTTAGGTGCGGTCGGGTGCTTTTGGTACGCAGGGTTTGAAGGCATGGGACCTCCGTGACGGTAGTGAAGGCAGCATGAAGAGAGGCGCAGGTGTAGATAGGGTGAAGAGCTGCTGGTCTTCTTATTAATCCGACGAAAAAATTATTAATTGAACAAAATTCTTGAAGTTACCTGCCTAGTAGACCAATGATGAAAAGGTTTGGAGAGAAACAAGGTGTGCATGTTGAGAAAGATTGGATTTGTTTGACGTGTAGAGAGAGAGAGAGACGGAGAGAGAGTTAACTAAATGCAACTACAGACTTATACATATTACAAAGGTACGTATTCAAGGAAGGTTCTGTTTAACCCATTTAGTTTTTTTTTTAAACTAAATACATTTCCAAGAACACGTGGGTAAGGGTTTGTACGTATGACAAAATGCCCCGTTCGAAAGAAGTTGGTCTTCCATGACCTATGCTCACGTCTACACGGTAGCATTTTTTCTACTTTCGAAGAACAAAAAACATTGAGTACAAATAAGTTATGAAAAGTGGGAAAGGAGTAGGAAGTTGAAAGGATCCGTGTATGAAGGTTGTCCCATTTGACAAACGAAACGCTAAGTGCGTAACGCATATATCCCCATTCACGGATAATTTCGAGGAAGGGAAAGGGTGACAATTGGGAACATTTGAACGAAGAAAACTGCTGAGGACTCGGCTATTTCCGAAATTCGACCTCTGAGTGGAAGGTGAAACAAGGTCTACAGCAGTTATCCTGGCACATTACAATACCATTTGGTAGTGTAGGACAAAAGGAATACACTGACATAAAAGAGTCTAATCCTCTACGTGTATTGGGTAGAAGATTAGAGGGTCGTTTTATTCTCCTACTTGTTTGCGAGAAATGACAGACCCTTGCTCAAATCTCACAAACCTGGGGGGTTTTCTTGTTCATCTCCCAGACAACGAGTTAGGTGTTTCTTGTGTCCATCAACTTAACTCCCACGACACGATGCCCCATAATCATGAGTGAAGCGTATGATTAGTCCTTTTGAGATAGTGGATAGTTCCTGGGTTCTTGTGACAGGAAGTCCACGGGCATGTTAATGAGTACTCTGCTGCAAAAGCAATAATTTTCTGATAACAGAAAATAAAAGGCGTGTGATCTACACTTGGTAGGTCACACAAACATGGGGGTAGATATTATTTCGTTCGCACGACTCATGGTGAATATTGTCAGGTTTTCATGTCTCACGTGACAGGAATGAACGATTTACAACAAATTTTGCCCAGTATTGAACCCGATAGGTATTTAAAACGATTTAATGAGATAAATCACCCTCTCGATCAACAACCCTGTGTTGATGAGCAAACAATGAGTAGTTATGACGGACTCCCCGTGACGTGTAAAGACACAAAGATATTATGAGACTCGCATCTATAGCAGTGGATATTGTAAGGTTCACACCTATAATAGTAGATATTGTAAGGCTCGCGCCTATAATGTTACAAAAGTTTACGTTCAAAAAGGTGGGTCCCCATTCAATACAGACGGCGGGTTGCAATGATGTAATTAATACGGCACTGCTGTAGCTTAATAAATTCATATTAGCATACGTTACAAGACTTGCCAAAAGGCGATAAACACAAATTTTATTGAAGATCTGGCCAAGATTTTAAACTTCAAACAAGAATAATGGTACAATAAAGGAACAAAAGAAACTGATGTCATGATAAAATATTGTACCTCATAATGAAGTTGTGTATGTACAAAGAACAATGTTAATGAAGGGACGAAACGTATTGTCACTTTTATAACAAAAAAAAAAAAAAAAATTCTCAGAATCCGACAAAATACGATTCTGGAAAAAAAATAGAGCAATTGGGTTGAGCGCCATTCTAATTTTGGAAAAAAGAAGAAAAAACACAAGTAGCAACAAGGTTGCTCTTGAATTGTTTCGAATCCAGCGAATGTAACCTGATACGTGTGTTCATTTGGTGTATTCGAAACGATCCCCAATATACAACATTGCTATGAATGTGTAGGATGGGGTGAGGAGGAAAAAGAAAAAAGAAATAAAAAACGGGAGGATTTCCTATTATAACAGAAATCGTCGCGACATTCTTACAATATGGTGCTGTGACCATAGTAGCGAGCTGCAGCAATGGTCTGAAACCAATGGTTTTTATACAGACTTGCACTTATGATTTTATATTTACAACATTAGGGTAGGGACGTACTGGTACGACAAAAACCCGACACAAAACAATTAAAAAAAGGGTGATATGACAAGATGAGACGATGAGGTGAGAAAAAAAAACGCGCGGATGCTGCAAGAATTGTGAAAAGGAAAGCGACGTCTCGGAGCAAGAGTTTTTCGGAACCGTTGATGGTAGGAGGAAAAGGAGGCCCTTTCCCGAAGTGATCAATTTCAGGAAGAGGATGCATACAAGTATGAAAACGGTGCCCCAAGAGGTGCTCTTGTGGTACAGCAGGCAAGGCACGCAGGATGTACAAGAACATATAAAATTATGCAAAAAGAAAAAGAATGTACCTACAGGAGTTAGGCTGCCGTTGACATTAATGTGCCTTCGGGTGTAAGGATTACCTTACGGATGCCCATATTGGTGATTATTTACATTTAATAATTACAAATAACTCACGTCATTTATGACAAGAATTATAAGACTTCTAAAGAGACCGCATCGCACTGATTGACGACTGGCCAAGAGAGGTCAGGGGCGTAATAATGATCAGGGTTAACAAGATGCATGTTTTGCCAATTTGATAACGCCTGAGTACTTGATGTGATGGAATTTACTGATTCTGTATTCCCAATTTTGTCCCAACAATGTCTTTCACATGGTAATTTCCGATGTGTTTACCAGAGATGTCAGACAATCGATAAACAAGGTCTGAGATTTTTTTAGAACTTTCGTTTTTACAAAGCGGGGTGCCAATTTGGCAGAGAAGTACAGCGCACCTTGCGACAAAGTGTTGTTTCTTCTCCAAACGATGTCTTCTTCCTTGAACGTGACGTGCTTTCTGCGAAGGTTATACCTGTTGGCGCTCTTTTGGTGGGCCAATAGTAGAGCGTCTGTTACTTCACTATAGATAGCGGAGAGTTCATCCAAGCGGTGGGCGTAATTTACTGCGGGGTCTGCTGTGAAAGAAGGGGTGGGTGGAAGGCAAATGTCAGGGTGTAATGAACCGTGAACTACTTGCTCCATGCCGTGTTTGAGAAAAAATGGTGTATAGCCTGTAGCGAGGTTCACCATGTTGTTCATGGCTGCTTGTATTTTGTCTAATTTTTTGCACCATGTACGTTGGTCCTTGCCAACCAGAATTGCCAGAGCCGTGTTTATGGTCTGGTTGTATCGTTCGACGGTGTTGTTCTGTGGGGTGTAAAGGGTATTGTAGAATACATCCTTTATACCATATTTAGACAAAAACTCTTTAAATTCTAGAGCTATAAATTGTGTGCCATTGTCGCATATTATAGTACGAGGAATACCGTACGGTATGAAAATATGCTTTTCTAACAGATTGGTTATTGCTGCCGCGGTAGCCCTTTTCAGAGGAAACAACCAGCAATATTTGGAAAAGACGTCCACCACACTGAGTATATGCATGTAACCGGCGTAGCTTCTAGGGAAAGGTCCGATGAGGTCCATTGAGAAGGATTGAAGTGGTCTATCGGCACGCTTGGGGTTGCCCATTAGACCAGACAGTGGTGCCGTACTGTGTTTGTATGCCTTACAGATGTCGCATTTGGAGATGTATAAACGTACTTGTTTGAATAAACCAGGCCAATAATATCTTAAAGATATTTTTTTGTATGTTTTAAAAGTTCCAGGGTGTATGGAGTCTACGGCACTGTGGTTATTGATAATAACCTGTTCTCTATTTTCGAGAGGGACTACCATTTTCCAGGCATAATCCTCTAAGATTGACAGTGGTGGCTTGCAGTTGCGGTATAATTGTCCGTTTTTAATTGTAAAATTCGGGAACTTTTGTGGGTTGTCACTGCATCCTTGGAAGATTTTTTGATACCATAAATCTTTTGTGGGGAGACTAGAATTGGATAATTCGGCATTTAGTATTGCAATCTCGATTCTAGAAAGGGCATCCGGGACGATATTATCCGCGCCTTTACGGTGGATGACATCGAAGGTATATTGAGATAGGCGGGACGACCAGCGAGCCAATCTTCCAGAGGGATTGTCTAGCGAGATCAGCCATTTTAGGCTGCTATGGTCTGTAACCACGGTAAACTTACTGCCCTCAATGTATCCGCGGAAATGTTGAATGGATTCCATGACTGCTAATAATTCTCTCTCGGTGATTCCGTAGTTCTTTTCATGCTTATTTAGGGTGCGAGAGAAATATGCCACGGGGTGTTCGCCGTCCGAAAAATTCTCAGTGAGGACTCCTCCGATTCCGACGTTTGATGCGTCCGAATGGATCGTAAAGGGGAGGTTGAAGTCAGGACAATTCAGTACCGGGGCTGATTGAAGGGCTTCCTTCAGGGAGTTGAATGCTGAATCGGTCTCTGCGGACCAGGCAAAGTTACTGGTACCTTTACGGACGCCCGTGATTTTGTTGAGCGGCGCCGCGAGTGTTGAGAAGTTTTTTATGAATCTTCTTTACAGACTTTTATTACTAACCGGTGAGCCCGAGGAAAGCTTTTACCTCTTTTGCATTCGTGGGCCGGGGAAAGTTTGTCATAGCCGCAACTTTTGCGGGGTCGGTTCTTAGGCCTTCTTCATCTACTATGAAACCCAAGTATCGTAGGCGATGTTTGCAGAATTCCGATTTCTTTAGGTTGATAGTCAAACCGGCTTGTTTGAGTTGTTGAAAAACCTTTTCTAGTATGAGTATATGTTTTTCAAAGTATCGCTGATGATGATCAAGTCATCCAGGTAGCAAAATAAGTTGTTATCGAACTCTGGGCCAAACAATTTATCCATGAGCCTTTGTAGCTCCGCTGGGCTGTTTTTTAAACCGAAGGGTAGCCTTTTAAAGTGAAACATACCCCTGCCAGGCACTACGAAGGCAGTTTTTTCGCAGGAGCTGGGATCCAAAGGTATTTGCCAAAAGGCTTTGCTTAAATCTATAGATGAGATGTATTTAGCGTTTCGAAGTCTGTCGAGGATGGAGTTGACCAAAGGGAGGGGGTAGGCGTCTGACACTGTGCATGCGTTGAGGCGTCTGCTGTCGAGGCAGAAACGGGCCGAGCCGTCTTTCTTTGAAACTATTAAGGTGGGGTTGGTCCACGCACTGCGGCTGGGTACCACCACTCCCATTCTTAACATATCGTCCAATTCTTTTTCTAGTATTTTTAATTTTTGTGGAGCGAGGTTATAATACCTTTGTTTGATTGGGGGGCCTGTTGTTTTTATATGGTGTTCTACTAAGTTGGTTAAGCCTAAACCGCACCTTTCGAAGGAGATTGATTCAAACTTGTTGATCATCTGATCCAACTGATTTGTTTGTAGGGGGTTCAAATTTTCGTACGGTATTACTGTACGGATTTCGTTCACTTGGGGAGGGACGGAGGGGTTGTTAAACAACTGTGCAGCAATTTTGAAAGCCATCCAAAAATCTACTCCCAGCATAAATTTTTGTGAGATTGTAGGTACAACCAGAAATTTGATCCGAACTGTTTTTTTGTCGCAATTGATCGGCAGGGTAAGAGAACCAATGACACGTTGTGAAGTGTTGTCTGCCGTGGTGACATGTGAAGAATGTTTTTCCATTTTAAAACCACAGTTTGTGAATAAGGTGTGAGCGTTGTCGCCCAGACAGCTGACAGCCGCGCCGCTGTCGAGGAGACCAGAAAAAACCACATTGTTTATAGAAAAATGCGCGAAGGGTCTACCGTCTATTGCCTGTTTGCAGCAAACTGTAGAGAGGGGTAAGGCCTGTTTGAAGAATTTGACGTGTTCCAACCATTCCGACCATTCCTTCGGCCTATGGGGAGGATGGCCCGGGTGGTTGGGTTCTAGTTTTTTGTCCTCTTGGCTGTCCAATTGGGAGGGGGTCTGGAGAAGTCTGTAGGGGGTTTGATGAATCTGAGGTCCGGGATGGGTGTCTCAGTATTGTCTTGGTGTGGTCTTTTGCCAAACTTCCTCCCTTCGTCTCTTCTTGGAGAACGATCAACGGATCGTCTTTTGTTAGAATGGGGGTCTCTTGAAGATAAAAGTTTAGCTTGCTTGAAGCAGGAGGCTTGGGAGTGACCAACCTTGTGGCAAAAAGAGCAGGATTTCTTTTCGTTGTGCTCTGGTTTTATGCCGGACGAAGTGCTGGGGCGAAAGTTTTCCTTGGGGAACCTTTCGTCCCTCTTTCGATCCTGGTATGCCTCCAGTAGCTGGCAGACATCTTTAAGTTGCTCCAGCGTGGAAATTTTCTGGGAAGTGATGATGTTTTCGTATCTGGGCAGGAGACCGTCGATCAAAACTGGGAGGAGTTCCATTTCAGGGACGGGTTGGGCAAGCTTAATATTGATGGCCTCTGCCCTCTGCGTGAATCTAGCGACAGGCTCTCCGGAGTGCTGCTTGATAGCGAGTAAGGATAGCCTGATTCTATGTTGGGCCTTTTTTTCTCCGAAACTTGTTAAAAGTGCCGCCCTGAGTTCCTTCCATGAGTTTGTTTTTCTCTTATGTATCCTGTGCCAGGTAAGCATTTCAGGAGCGATGAGGTCTATGAAATTTCTGTGTAGGATATTTTCGGGAATTCCTCTGACTTGAGCTGTTTCTTCTATTCTGTTGATGAAATCCTCCACATCCGTGAGTCCGTTGTATTTCGTTTTCCAGTATGTCAGATCGTATATTTTTGTTGGTTCCTGGGCTTGCACCACCAAGGGTTTTGCTTCGGAGACTGTGAGGGGGATAGGGATGATTTCCGATGTGACTTCCGTTTGAAATTGCAACCTCCTGATGTATTTTTTGTTGTAGAAAGAAGCATATAGAGTAAGGCATTTTTTGGATTTATTCCTAGGAGAGATCTTTCTATTTCTCAGGGCCTGTAGTAGTTCTTCCTTTCTTGAAATAAAAATGTGCGGGATTATACCCAGCGTAACTTGAGGAACTTCCATGATCGTGTCAGAGTGACCTTATGTTGGAAAAAGTGAGAACTAGACTCGCAATTGGAAAGAAATTGGGCAGAGATTGACCACTGGGGACGTATTTTTTACAAAAAGTTTTTTTTTGCAAAAAAAAACTTTTTGTATATAAGTGTTTGGATTATTTGAAAATTTGGGCAGCGGTTTGCCTCAAAAAACGTGATTTTGTGAAAAAATCCAGATGTTTTGGAAATTTGTTGAAAATTTTTTAAAGTCCAACAAATGAAAAAGAAAAATTGGGCAGCGGTTTGCCTCAAAAAACGTGATTTTGTGAAAAAATCCAGATGTTTTGGAAATTTGTTGAAAATTTTCAAAGTCCGGATATGAAAATTTCACGGGCCAGGATTCACCTTAATGGAACACGTTTTTAGAATTTATTCCGATGTTTTTGAAAAAGGTTTGCAAATTTGCAAAAGTCCGGAAATAAAAAAACGGAACTAGGTTCGCCTTAAACGAACATGTTTTTTTAATATTTCCATTAGCTTTCCAAAGGGGAATTCTTCAGAAAAAGAAAGAAATATTTTTTCTTTTATACAAGTTTTCGTGGAAGTATTTGTTTGAAAATTCAACAATGTCTTGGGGAATAGTTTTTTTATTTACGTGGCTAGACTGTAGCCTGATTTGAGCATCACCAATTATTCGTATTTACACGCAAACTTCCTTTCGTCATAACAAGGATTATATGCAGATAGTATGCATAAGGATGTAATGTTACCTTTCGAGGAATCGACGTCAACGCGAACTAGGCATTTTTCGAATTATGTCGTATGTTTCTTTATAATAGAAGGAAAAGAAAAAAGAAGAAGAAACGGAAGGCAGAAGTAAAAAAAAATGCCCAATTGTCAAATGGCAGAAAGAATTTAATCCACTTGTTCCCTTAGGCTGCAAAATATGTCGATATAAATACAGACCAGTACTTGCGAAATAGGTTTATTATAAAATAATAGGTTTATTAACTTTCGGGAAACGAAGCGGGTAATTGATTTATCATATACAGGATTTTAATTGTTGAATAACTTTGTTTTAAATATTTGTGTTCATTTCCACTATTAACTTGTATTTGAAACTAGCAAATTTAGTCGGTCGACACTTGTAAACACTATATTATTCACGGCGACAACTTTCTTGGTTGAGCACTTTACGTAGGAATACCGGTGACAATGTTTTGTCGAGTGACGACTCGAAAATGGAGGGATCGTGCCCGTGATAATTTAAATTGCGATTCGAAGTTACGTTCGCGCCGGGGTTCCTGTTGGAAATGCTAGACAAATTGGGAATAACAAGACAAAATATTATACATTATAAAGTTTAAACAATTGCTGATTGAAGAACGAGACTGTGGGACCGTGAAGAGGGAGGGAAAAAAATGAGACCCCACGATGAAGCCAGTGTTAGCATTACGTGGGGTAAAAGATGGGGAGGAAAGAAAAAAATTGCCCCTAAGTTGGACGCCAGTGTTAGCATTACCGCATATACGGCCATTTGCTAAACCAAACCTGGAAAGGACACGCAATTAATAGGCCAACAATACTAGCTCAGGAAGCCGGCGCAAGCAAGGTTCTCTTAAAACCAGGGCGAGTGCTTGTGGTTCGCTGGTGAATACCTCCTCCTCCTTTCCTCACAATCTCCAGGTCTCCTTTCTCAATCAGAACACAGTTTTGCACGTAAAAGGGTTTATTCATTTAGAAAGAGACAGGGTTTTTACAATTGCCAGCCTCGGCACACTACACATGGGTATTTGCTAGGGCTAGAATTCTAATCCTGACGGGGGAACTTCTCTCTCTCGACTCTCCACACGTATAAGTGAATTTAAAGGGCGGGACGTGGCACACAAAAGACAAAGGTTCTCATTACTCACAGCCAGCAGGAAATGCGGTAGTCCGTAGCCAGGCTACTGGTGGGCGGGAGCCTCCTCGTGCACAATTCACATTATAGAAACAACACGAATTTAGGTTCTCGGAGAGCGCCTTGACGCAATCACTCGGGACACTATTGTCACCCCCGGGGCAAGCGGATGAATGAATGCCGGACGGCGCGGTTGCCGATCGCTTGCCCGTGTCGAGCTCAGCGCGGTGCGGGGAATTTGGGTACTATTTTGGCGTAAAATGGGGAACAGTGAGTTTAAGGAAAACATTGTCACTTTGTAACGTAACACACCCTACGACAACTAGCCCATACTAATGTCCTAATACATCCAGTTACTAAAAACAACTATTTAAACATCTATAAACTGAATTCTGAGATTATATCTCACATCTTCGAATTCAAAAATTATTGTAAATTTAGTGGGCCCATTTTTTATGAAAAAATGAATAGCCATACAATTATCAAAATGATGAGCTTAACAAGGGCGCATATAAAAAATGAGATCAATAAAATATCAGTCTACAATTTTGAGCACCCACATCCATCAGAAAAAAACCCAAAATATATTCATTCATCCATTCCTACACAAACCCGAGATGACAGGAACTCACCTTATCCGAAAAAACAAACTATTTTTTTATGAATAATACACGTACTCCTAAACCTGACGACATCAAATCCACCTTCATAATAATGCATCAAAACGTGCAATGCATTCGAAATAAAATCTTAGAATTAGAAAATATTCTATATGAAAAAAATATCGATGTACTTTGTGTTAGCGAACACTGGTTACAAAAGGACGAAACGACATCTTTTAATTTTAATGGTTATAAATTAGGTTCAATTTTTTGTCGAGAGAGTCATATTCATAGAGGTGTCTCCATTTACTTAAATGAAAATATCATATTTAAAGAACTAGAATTTGTTAAACAAATAACAAAAGAATTTGTATTTGAATGTGTTGGTATTGAAATTCCAAAACTTAAAATGATAATTTGTACAGTTTACTATAATGACTCTGATATTAATATTTTTTTTGAACAACTTGAACTTTTACTAAACAAAATTTGCAAAAACAACAAAAAACAAATAATACTCTGCGGTGACTTAAATATTGATACAAGCTACAAGAACAAAAACGCAGATTCACTCAAAAACACATTAAAATCTCACAACATACGCTTGATTATTGATAAACCTACTCGTATACAAGGAAATAAAAAAAGTTTAATTGATCATATAGGTACAAATATACCAAAAAGCTCTTACACATGGGAAGTCACAGAATTAGCTGTATCAGATCACATGGCACAGTTAATGCACGTAAAAACAGAATATAATAAAAACCAAACGTGGTATACAAAAAAACAATTATTTAACACAGAAAACACTAACATTTTTAACAATTATTTATCATGTATATGTTGGGAACCACTGAAATCCTTTGAATCCATTAATGACAGCTACGAATACTTCATTAATGAAATAAATAATGGTATGAAGTTTTGTTTCCCCTTTAAACTGTATAAATATCCCCAAAAACGCAAAATAAATTGGGTAACGACTGGTATTAAGATATCTATTAGACAAAAAAGACATCTGTACATGAAACAAAAAAACACAAATGACCTCACAATCATAAACAATTACAAACATTACAAAAAAATTCTTAGTAAAGTAAAACAGGTAGCTAAACGGAATTATAATAGTAAACGAATTCAAAATGCACAAAATAAAACCAAAACATCGTGGAACATAATAAAAGAGAACTCAAATAATTCTAATTCTAAAAGTAAACCAAAAATCTGTCTTAAAATAAATGATAACCTGGTATCAGAACCAAAAAACATTGCAAATGAATTTAACATTTTCTTTGCACCACCGCCACCACCACAAAATACATCTCTACATCCACAATCTGCCAAAACAGTCGAAAACAAACAGTCACGATCATTCTTCATAACGCCTGTAAACAGGAGGAAATTATTAAAATCATCGTAAACCTGAAAAATAAAAGCAGTGTCGGCACTGACAAAATCCCTATAAAAATTATAAAAGCATGTGCAGAAGCGTTAAGTTACCCGTTGGAAATATTAATTAACAAATCTTTCGAATCAGGAACCTTCCCAGAACAATTAAAACAATCCATTATTGTACCTTTGTATAAGAAGGGTCCTAAACAGGAAATCTCAAACTACAGACCGATATCCTTATTACCAAACTTTTCAAAAATATTTGAAAGAGCCATGTACAATCGCATTTATAACTTTCTCGAAAACTTTGAGATAATATGTCCACAACAATTTGGATTCCATAAAGGCCGTTCAACAACACAGGCAGTATTCAATTTTTTGAACAAAATTCTAGAAAATATTAATGTTAGTAAAAAAACCGTAGGTATCTTTCTCGACCTCTCAAAAGCATTCGACAATGTTGATCATGAGCTTCTTCTAATTAAACTTGAATGTTGAATGAATGTAGGTATTACAGGATTAGCATTAAAATGGTTTGAATCGTACTTAAAAAATCGTCTGCAGAAAGTTCAAATTTCAAATATAGATGAAAAAATGGTCCAGTACATGGTAGAATCCAAATGGAGAAAAATAAACAAGGGTGTGCCACAAGGAAGCATTCTTGGGTCTCTCCTCTTCCTTATCTATATAAACGAACTCCCAATAATTGCTGGCACAGAATGTTCAATGTTCGCTGATGACACCGCTTTGTTGTTTGAATGTAATGGAGACGTTGACGAATTTAACAAACAAGTTAATGAGACTTGCCAATTAATAGCAAACTTGTTGTTATTGCAACATCTATCACTCAACACAAACAAAACCCAAATTTTAAAATTTTGTCCAGTGCAAGCTACACCTATAAATATAAATGTAAACATTAATAATAATATTATCGAACCTTCCCAAACCTGTTCACTACTGGGAATAGAATTAGACATAAACATAAACTGGAAAGAACATGTCTCAAAAATTGTAGCAAAAATCAGTAGTTTTTCTTATTTTCTGGGTACCTTGAGAAAAATATTGAACACCGAATCAGTAATAGCCGCATACTATGGTTATGTATATTCAATAATAAAATACGGTATTATTTTTTGGGGAAACTCGGTAAACGCCAAAGATGTCTTCATCATACAAAAGAGATGCATAAGAAAAATTACAAACTCTGGTCGTTTAGATTCATGTAGACCTATGTTTAAAAATCTGAAAATTCTGACAGTCACAGACATATATATAATGGAGTTATGCATGTTAGTGCGATCATCTACAGACAAATTTCCACTAAAAAACTCAACACATAAATACGCTACAAGGCTCACAGAAAACCTATTAATACCAAAAGCAAACAAAACAATATTCCAAAAAGGACCATACTACAAGTATATAACAACCTTCCACATAACATTAAACAAATACAAGATACACACAAATTCAAATCGTCACTAAACACTTTCCTTGTTAATAAATGTCACTACACGTTGAGTGAATACCTCACGTAAATGAAACGCCTATTTTTATTGGTATATATATTTGTATTTTTTTTTCATTGGTATATTGTTATTTTATCTGTATAAACATTGTAATTAAATAAATGTGGTTAGCTGGAAGAAATGGGGTCTTGCTGTACGTCACCCTGCTCTACGCCACCCCGCTGCACGCTGCCTCGCTGCACACGGCCCCGCTGCAGGCGAGCTCCACCAAAGTGACGAGGGCCCCGATGACGACAGCCGTCAGTCGCGATGGGAGGAGGAGCATCCACCTTCAGCCGAGAGCCACATTCAGAACTTCATCCCTTCCCGCAGCCCCCATATGGGGGGAGCATGGTAACATCTTATACGCTACGCTACGCAACTCGGACACAATACGTCCTTAAAGAAGTGTAGCAGAGCTCCACGGAAGGAGTGTGTCGGACGTATTTGGAATATTATGTATTATGTATTTGGCTATGTAAAATATTGTGTTTAATAATAAATTGTCAGGGTGAGGCGAGCGAGCAGAGGGAATTTTGTTGCCATCGGGCGTTTTCACTGGATTCTCGGAATCCGGACCCGATGGCCAACGTCTTTAATGGGTTATACGAATCCTCCCTAAGCATATCGGCCCAACAATGACATAGCAACGGCAGAGTGCTCTAGCATTCTACCTTGGCCTAATTAATAGGGTCTAGAAGCCCTTCCAAACCAGTCAGTAATCAACTAACCACCTTCGCGTCAACATCTCTCTTTGCCTGCCCGCCCTTGCTCTGACCTGCTTCCATTCGCCTCTTTTCTTTTCTGACCATCGCCTTACCCCTGGACCTCGGACACTCTATGCTCTGCGGATCAGACCCGGCTAGTTAAAAGGAACTACGAGCCCTTGGATCACCTTCAGACAAGATCTCCAAGCGGACAGCCCTGAGACGCTCTCCCGACTTCTTAACGCCTCCGTGGATCGGAACCACCCCCTGTTTCTACAGTTTTGTGTGCCTCACCCTGTGCGGTACAACAAATAACACCAGGAAAGTGGAAAGTAAAATCACGCGTGATATAAGCAATTCGACAATAATATTTTAAATGGATGGAACGCACAAAAATTAAAATATAGTAGAAACTAAAAACACGCGCAATGTTCACGCGCACACGTCAATAAAATTAAATGAACCATAACCACATAACTAGAATCAAAACTTACGTCAACAAAATTTAATATACATTTTAACTACAAAACAACTAACAAACTTCTCACTTCTCTTCCCAAAAAATGGGCAACATAAATAATTTGATCTTCAAGAAACACTAAATTAAAGCAAAGTAAATATTAAAATCACGCGTATCAGAATTCTTCAATTAAATTAAATGCACCATAAGTTCAAAACTTGAACCAAAACTTACGATGGCAAATAAGAAGAACACTTCCCCTTCCCAAAAAAATGGCCAAGTTAAGTGGGTAAGAAACTATCCACTTAACGAGGCATCCAAATTTTATTACAGATCTTCAACACTGCCCCGGCTGAGGTTTTTCATGGTTTCCTCGAGCTGTAAAATGAATATTGAAGCAGATAGGATCCTAACCCAACCAAATTCCTTCCCTTATCCCTTTTTTTTTGCTTATTTTATTTCTTTTCACATGGTTTATTTTAGATTTCACTAAGCTGTGCTACACGGTGTCTTATCGGTGTTTATTGTTTTCATTATTTTTCATCAATTTTTTGGGATTTTCTCTTTTTTCCAGCTTCATATTCCAAGGAACACTATTGATTCAACTAACATACTCGACTTTGTTTTTTTTTTTAGGTTTGTTTTGGTTTCTTTGTTCTCTTTTTCTTTTTAGTCTCGCAATGCTACTTTGCTTCGCTCAGAAGGCTGAACTGAACTGCATCTATTTATTTTGTTATGTCTCTTTTTCCCCTTCTGGGGGTGCGTTAGACCTCGTCCTTGCATCAACAGGAGTCGGTCGACGATGGCACGGTGCCCTCTAAAATTAATTGCGCCACCCCCAGCAACATGTGCAGGCTCTAGGTTTGGAGGGGCGACCTCGGCTCTCCTTCGCCTTGCCTCCGGCTACTCGACGCTGAATTCTTTAGGGTCTTCGGGTATTTCCCCCCAATCTCCCATTTACTTTTCTTTGAGGCATCACCGAGGAACCGGCTAAGGGGCGCGGAAGCTGAGTGTGGTTCACGACTAGACCGAATGTCATGCGCATTCTTGCTGGGACTGCCAATCGATTGAAGAGGACTCCCAACCGTTTGCCATTCCCTTATTACTTATCTATTGTGTCTTCTTCCCAAACAGGTGCTTGTAGGATACGCTGTATACAATCACCCAGCGCTTGCCACCTCGTGGACTTTCACCAACCTGTCCCATTATCTTGTCTATATTTTGTCATACTAACACATATTGTATCTGTATTTCCCGCTAAGCACTTGCATACTGCTTACTAACAACGTATGCAGGGACATTGGAGGTCTAGTTTCGTTATCAAATGTAGAGTCGTTTTTACCCAAAAAATTAGAGTCCTTGCAAGAGCCTTGAAGGGGTAACCATCTGTTACCTATACCAGGGCGGGTAAGTGGTGGGTCCTCCAATCTTTCCCTTATCCTCAAGTAAACATGCATACTAAACACCCAGCCCTTTCCCGCATGCAAAAATATAAAAAAAAACACATAGTAAAGTAAACTCATAGATGAAAATAAACCTTGATAAATAATAAGCAAGGTAAATAATAGAAAGAACATTCAGGAAAAAAAAAAAAAAAAACCTAACCTAACCTAACCTAACCCAACCTAACCTTTTTTTTGACATACCATATCCACATGTTTGCTCCAGTTTAGATTGTCATCTATGACAATCCCCAGTATTATCCCTAGTATTATTTAGTAAAACGTCGTCACCAAACGCTTGAATTCGTACATTTGAGTTTAGTTGTAAATTTAAGAGTTCATC
Source organism: Limnephilus marmoratus (assembly GCA_917880885.1). NCBI lineage: Eukaryota > Metazoa > Arthropoda > Insecta > Trichoptera > Limnephilidae > Limnephilus > Limnephilus marmoratus. The sequence goes on along the minus strand of OU862923.1, from coordinate 54,323,300 downwards.
TATGACTACGTTCCAGAGAACAGGTCCACACGCCGAACCTTGAATGCAGCCCTTATTTGAATATTTACGAGCCGAGGCGCCAGCGTATATGGTTTCTACCATTGTTAAATCTCACTTTTAGTATTTTGTAAAGTAGCTAATTACTACGTGGAATAGCAAGATAATTAGGTTGAATAAATGAAGTGCTATCTACTATGTAGATAGCAGTTTGCGTGGGAGGCTGTAAGTAGCAGATGCCAGCCAATTACATCTCTCTTCCGCTCACCACAAATCAACTTTTGGTTCTAATGGAACCTTTGGACGCCAATCCTCGACTATACAGTCGAGGAATGTCAATTTGCAGCAAGCACGAGACTCACCCTTTACGGCGTGGGCATTCTTAATGTAACATCCCTGGAAAGGAGTGGGGTGTTGGGCTATTGCCATTAAAACCCACTTTAAAATGTGAACATAAGTATGGTATATTGTATAAAGGAATACTGGTAATAAATGATACATAAAAGGGTTCACCCGGGACCTCGAATCAATCTAATTCTAACCTATCTATCTATTTACCCCCCCCGGACTGCAGCTGCGAGTAGGAGGCCCTTGTGGCCTCTCCCGGAGACGCCTGGTGTGAGTTCCTACCAAAGGGGAGGCCCAGACTCTCTCCATCAATCGGTAAAACTCCGCTCGGGATCCGCTCGACTATGATAGGCGGAATCCCATGATCCTCCGCGGGATGCCGATCCTCCTGCTTCCTCTCCTGGCCTCGGCCCTGGAGCCGAACGATCACCGATGGTGGGGACCCATGAACCTCTCCTGACTACCGGTCCTATCCCAAATGGTGGCGACACTATTGCTCCCTTACGGCGCCAGTTCTTGAAAATGGCGAGCTCCGCGGGATTGTCGGCCGCGGGAAAATGATTATTATCAGCGTAAACTACTATATACCGACAGGATGGCTCTGCTCACTCCCGATTACAATTTTTGAGCCTGGCCACAATAACATGCCGCAGAATTATACTCGACACGATTCATCACGATCTCACTCGCGTTTTTGAGGGTTTTACTTTGAAAACCATTAATAAAATTTCACCAAAAATTCAATTGTCGCCCGCGTATACTTTCTTTTACTCTTTTCCGTACAATTAGCACATTTTACTCCCAATCTGTGACCCGTCGATTTCCAAAGCGAGCCGCTCTACTCGCTTCAAAATCAAAGTGTGCGGAACCGGAACAACGCCCTCTCGCGCTTCGCACAGACACCAAAATCCTGAGAGTGTCGCCAACATTATCATTTTTTTTAAAGTACTTGACGGAATAATATTTTTTTAAGAATTGCTTCATAACACCATTCTGTCTGATAGGTAGTCTTTAAAAACCTTATATATATTGGCTGGGCAGCCAAAAATGGCAAGCTGTGATAGCAAATGGGGCCACCATGCGTTGTCGAAGGCTCCCTTAATATCCAAGGATATTAGTGGAGACCTTCTTTTGATGCTTGCTTGATGTGGTTAACCGCATCAAGCATTGCATCTTCGGTGTTTTTTTGTTGCGTAAACCAATACTGATTTGTATTTAGTTTTCCATTTGTGGTAAATTTCCAAGTAACCCTTTTGATGAGAAGTTTTTCTAGGACCTTGCCAAATACCGGAAGAAGTCCAATGGGTCGGTAGGAAGACACATTGCCGTAGTCTTCTTTTCCCGGCTTCCGGATGATCTTGATTCTGGCGATCTTCCAAAGGATCGGAAAACAGCCAATTCGTAGGTATTCGTGTCTGATAGGTAATCTTTAAAAACCTTATATATATTGGCTGGGCAGCCAAAAATGGCAAGCTGTGATAGCAAATGGGGCCATCATGCATTGTCGAAGGCTCCCTTAATATCCAAGGATATTAGACAAGTGTGGAGACCTTCTTTTGATGCTTGCTTGATGTGGTTAACCGCATCAAGCATTGCATCTTCGGTGCTTTTTTGTTGCGTAAACCAATACTGATTTGTATTTAGTTTTCCATTTGTGGTAAATTTCCAAGTAACCCTTTTGATGAGAAGTTTGTCTAGGACCTTGCCAAATACCGGAAGAAGTCCAATGGGTCGGTAGGAAGACACATTGCCGTAGTCTTCTTTTCCCGGCTTCCGGATGATCTTGATTCTGGCGATCTTCCAAAGGATCGGAAAACAGCCAATTCGTAGGCACGCGTTGTAGATTGCCATAAAAATGTCAGGGAGAGCTTCGAACGCTTGTGAGCAGATATCTGCTGTGAAATGATCCCTTCCGGGAGATTTTTTAATGTCTATTGAAGTGAGAGTATTTTTTAATTCAAGCTTTGTAAACGGGGGATCGATCTCACTGAGGTTTTCAGCATCCTCATTATTCCGAGCGAGTTTGTTCTAGTGTTTCACCGGCTTGAGTGTCGTTGGGGAAAAAGTGATCTAACAGTGTGGACGCCGTCTCTTGGGCGGACGTGGTAGACTGGTTGTTGTTGAAAGTGAGCGTTTCGGGAGGGGTCTTCTGAGATGACTTGAGAACCCTAAGGACTGTTGACCAGACGGTTTCTTTTCCTTGGCTGGAGCAAAAGTCTTAAAAAAAAAAACCTAACCTAACCTAACCTAACCTCACCTCACCTCACCTCACCTCACCTCACCTCACCTCACCTCACCTCACCTCACCTCACCTCACCTCACCTCACCTCACCTCATCTCACCTCACCGCACCTAACCTCACCTAACCTCACCTAACCTCACCTAACCTCACCTAACCTAACCTAACCTAACCTAACCTAGCCTAACCGAGTATCAAGTGAAGTTCCGAAAGGAGTGCAGCTATCGGTGAGAAAATTTCACACAGCCAATTCCTGTCTAACTAACCACATACTTTGTTTCGTGTTTTTTGTGTCTCTTATTTGCACGCTTTCTCTAGCTCTCATTGTGTTCACCGCTTTTTTTATCTCGGTGACCCCACTGCGACCGTGGGGGCACCAATCGTTCAAATTTCAACTTAAATTCAGTTTTCACGAGTTTTTGTCTCAGTTTCTTTTAAATTCAGTAGCATCATCATAGATGCCTTGTTCGGCGTCCTTCCGGCGACCGCAGAATATTTCAAATTCAGTTACGCCATTCTAGGCTCAAGTTTATCAAAATAAAATTATAGCCGTCATATCACCATTTGTTGCCACCACTCAAAAAAAAAAGCCTTACCTTGTCAAGTCATGCGCACATGTCGACAAAACGTACGACCTTATGCCGGAATTCACCAAAAGTCAAAACGACTCCTTGGTTATCGAAAATCGGGATGATAAAATCATAAAATTATGCGAAACGATTCTTCGAAAAGCGAAATCCCAAGACATCATCAGTGCTACCGAAAAAATAATGGAACTTATTAAAACTGATAATCCGTCCCAAGCTAAAGAATGTCCGATAATGTTAAGTGCTATAAATACAATGGCGGAACAAATCAGAAGGATAGAAGATAAAATTACTGCGCCGTCTTCATCATGGATCAGGAAAAAACCTGACAATGAAAAAAAAAAATAGGAAGGCGAAATGGATCGAAGGTTTTCACCACTTCCTACTCCAAGACACGCAGTGGTCGTCAGCCACAGAGACGAAAAAGACAGTGCCGAGGTTTTGAAAGGAGTTAAAAATTCCCTATACCCACGGAAACTGAAGGTGGGCATAACAAATATCCGACAATCTACTAACGGGAGAGCAATCATAAGCTGCGAGAAGAAAGAAGACGTAGAATTAATAATGAAAGCTCTGTCGTCGGAGAAAGTAAGCTGGCCTAAAAGAAGGCTCGAAAATACTCTTTTTCCAAAAAAATAAAAATCCGCGCCTAACAAACGTCGTGATCGAAACGAATCCCAGAATATGGAAGAAAATCGTTAACCTAGGCAGAGTAAATATCGAATTTCAAAGAATTTCATTAAACATTATATGTCACTCGTAAGGAGTAATTTAGAATACAATTCCACGGTTTGGTCCCCAAATTATGAGGTTCATTCACATGCGATTGAAAGAATCCAAAATAAATATTTAAGATATGTGAATTTTAAAATGGGCATTCCTAGTTAATGCCTAAATTACGATAACGTACTTTCTTCATTAAATTTAATAAAATTATCTAATCGTAGAATCATTTCCGATTTAACCTGTTTGTATAAAATCATTAATTCAATGTTTGATACCCCTGATTTATTATATGAAATCTCTTTTCAGTTCAGTCATAAGACAGTACCTACCATATTATTGTAGCAATTCTAAGTCAACAAATCAATATTATACTCCTATGCGACGGATTCAACAGCTTGGAAACAAATACTCTGAAGTTGTTGATATCTTTAGTACATCAATTTTATTATATAAGCGCACCTTATTGAAGTTTTTTTCATCACATAAGGGAATAATACTTTGATAAAGCAATTAAAATTGACTAATTCATTGGCTATAAAATATTTCAGATTTATTATATTTTGTACCTACATACTGTGTGGTTTAAATTCAATGCCTATATATTTTTACTTTGTATTTATTTTTGTGCAAGTGTTTTAAACAGTAGTTTCCTGCACTGTTTACCAGTATAATTTTGTTAGTATTGTTATATATATGTATGTAAAAGCCTAAATAGGTGTAAATAAATAAATAAATCTGTGCTGAAAACTTCATTTCAACAATGCAATGCATGAACTGTCTAGGGTTTGGACATTTAAAGAAACATTGTGTTATGGAAACGAGGTACTGGCACTGCGCCGGGAAACACACGTTTGCACAATGTCCAAATAAAGATAAAGCTGACGAAGTAAAATGCGGGTCATGTGTAAATGAAAACAGGAAGAGGAAAACCTCAGCTCCGTCAAGACATAGGTCTGGAACGCTTGAATGTCCACTTTACAGGAAAGAAATCGAAAGATCTATTGACCACATAAATTATGAATAGGAATAAAAAACAAATAAATACGTGCAAAAACCGGGACAGCACAAATTCAACATGGGAGGAAAAATTAAAATCAAACAATTGAACGCGCAAAGATGCCAATCCGCGACAGACAGTGTGGTCAATACGGACAAATCGGACATTATTCTGCTGCAGGAACCTTACACAGGAAATACCGGGCAGTTGAAAACGAAAAGGTGGCAAGTTTACCAATCCACTAAAGGAACCAGAGAAAGCCCAAACAAGACAGCAATTCTCGTCAACAACAGTATTTTTTATTTTTTTTTTTTTTATACATTTTACAAATATAAGACAAAAAGTCCCGATAAACTACTTTTTAGCAGTTTGTCTAACGGGTTCTTTACATTAAAGATCTTATTATAGAGATTTAATAGTTACATTTTTACAGTTAAAGATATAAAATTAAATAAAAAATTTTTACAGAAATATACTTACATACATTTTTACAATTATAGATATAAGATAAAATTAAATTTTTAACAGAAATATACTTAGACAAAAGAAAAATTATGAAAGCACGAATAACAATTTTAAAGTCTTTAGAATAATATGTTATTGTAAGCTAATACAAATTATTTCTTTCCGTAAGCCAAGTCTTCAGTAAGTTCACCAATTGTTTGTTTTGGGCACAGTTTTTAATTTCAGCTGGAAGCATATTTAAACAACTGGGAATCATGTAATTTAACGTTCTTTGTCCATATTTATTTGTATGTTTAGGTAAAATTAGTCCTTCATTAAAGTTAAAACGAGTATTATGGTTGTGTTTCAGCCTGTTTATATATAAAGGGTTATTTATGTGCTGAAATATAATTTTGTACCACATAATTGCTCTCACTGAAAGAATTTTGAGACTTTGATAAAAGTATGGAATATTATGCCGTTCTTTGTATAAATTTTTTTCAGCTAATAATTTAACCAATGAATTTTGCACTGATTGAACATGGTCTATATTTGTTTTACAAGAAAATCCCCAAGCTGTTATTCCATACCTTATAACAGATTCAGCTAGAGATAAATAAATTATTCGAAGTGTGCAGATAGGAACAAAAATTTTTAGTTTGTACAATCTGTTTACAATTGATCTTAATCGTGCACAAACTTTGTTTATTTGTATATCCCACTTGAAAAAGCAATCAATAATAACACCTAAATAAACATATTCTTTAACTAGTTCCATATTTTCACATGTACAAGTTGCTGAAATACCATTGTGTAAGCAATCTGATGTATGTGTCTTTATTTCAGGTGTAATACATACCTTAACATTAGGGGATCTTATGTGTAACAATTTAGTTTTTTTGGCATTTATAATTAAGCCAGAGTCATGAGACCATTTTAAGAGTTCAATGTAATCTTTTTGTAAAAGATCTATACAAATTTGCAAATCACTGCTAAAAATAACTAAAGCAGTATCATCCGCGTATACAAAGTACTTTACATGTCTAAAAATGAATTAAATATACATATATAATATACAGGTGTAACGCAGTAAATGCCGGTTACAGGAATTCTACTGATATGTCACTCAATGGTCTTCGAAACGCTACCAGAGACAACTATTGTAAATGTCAGTTCCGAGATTTGATTAGCGGGCGACGGATCGGGTTCCCTCTGAACAGCAGGAAGGTGACTTCTGGAGACACGAAGCCAACCAGCAACACCATAATTAGTTATGAAGGAGTTTTATTTATATTTTACCCTGTAACGCAGGGTATGGCGCCCATCTACCAGTAAGTGGTTCCTTATATTTCCATAAATGAAGTCTTGACATGTGCCAAGTAGGTAGTAGGTAGTATTTAATTTTGGCTCTCTCTAAATTAGAGTATTAAGGAAATCAAAGAGGACTCTTCGAGAATGACGAATCCATGCCCATGAAATAATAGAATTAGCTTATATAATAGTTCAGATCATGTTTGTATTGTGAGTAACATAATAAACCCGAACCTATGTTAAACGTATTTCGACTTTTCATTTCAGTAGCATTGCATAAACTTTTACTTTCAGCATTAAATACGACACATAGTAAAGTAATATGTAACAATTGGCGCGAACGTGGGTTTCTCTTTTCTTTCCTTTTAGATAATTTTTACAATATTGAAATATATAACAATGTTGCAAAGACGGTAGGTAGGTATTAAACACATGTCAGTGAATTCGAAATTGTATGGTGGTAGCTTTTGGCTTCGTGTCTCGAGAATGCCTGCTGTACAGCGGGGACTCGGTGAGTTTCCAGTATATTACTAATTTTATAAAGTTACTCAGTTTTTGTAATCACTCGGAACTCCTTGCGCCAAGCGCATTTTAAATTATTTCATAAGTCGTGGCAATTCCTGTCAACTTAACAAGGAAATATTGGGATTTAATACTAATAAGTTTTTATTTTACTCCGATCTTTAGCATTTAGGTACATTTTATAATTATATACTTTGGTGTACCAGACACAATTATTTTAGATAATGGACCGCAATATATTTCTAGGGACATGAAAGCATTAGCTAACAAGTATCACATAAGACATTTGTTCTATAATTGTAGATACCACCCTCAAAATAACCCAGTGGAAAGAGTAAACAAGGTACTGGTGACTGCTCTAAGTTCTTACGTTGGTACGGATCATAGAACTTGGGCCAATCATCTATCTGAAATCGAACTCGCCATCAACTCCGCGGTCCATGAAATTACTGGTTATACGCCATTTTTCCTTAATTTCGGTAGAGAGGTCATAACCTCGGGAAATTATTACAAGTCAGTTGATTTTAATTCGGAAGAAATAACTTTTGCTAAAAGGGACTCGTGGGCCTCAGACTTATCTGAACTGAATGATATATTCAGCCAGGTAAGGACATGCCTCCGTCAATCGTATGAAAAAAAATAAGGTAAATTATGACCTTCGTAGGAGGGACGTCCAATACAAGCTCGGAGACATCGTATGGAGACGCTCCTTTGTCCTCTCGGACGCTAGCAAGAATTTCTCAGCTAAATTAGCTCCGAAATTCATTCGAAGTAAGATCATTGGTAAAATTTCTCCCGTAGCATACAAATTGTCAGACTTACAACGCAAGTCAGTTGGTACGTTTCACATAAAAGATTTAATCAAAGTAGAAACGTAGAAGGATACTTGCCACTTGCATTGGTATGCATAAGTTAGGATAAGTGAATGATGATTGCCGCTGACTTATTCACCTAAATCGGGGACAGTCTTCATTCTCATTTTTGTTCAACGTGTGAAGATGACCTAACTTATGTTCACACATTGAATACTTGGTTGTATTGTTCTCTTTAATGGTATATTAATGTTTTGTTTTAGTTTAGTATTGCGCTTAGAGAAGGGTTTACTATCCCTGTTGGTAAATCTTCCTCTGACCTAATAATTGTGCTTGTCCTAGGATAGGTGTGTTGAATATTTTGATGTGTCTTTAACATTAATCTGTGTCTGTTCGAGTATATCAGATAAACATATAATATTTTTTTGTTATTATAACATAACTTCTGTTTAAACAAATCCCTTATTGTACATTAAATGGTACCCAACATGATAGCATCCAGATGCTCAAAATATCTATTTTATAGAGTTTTAGGAAACTCCATAGTAACCTGACAAGGGTTAATTTTCTCACTAGATTTGTTTAAACAGAACCAACAATCTGAATTCAAAAAAAAAAAAAATAAATAACAGTCTCAGATGTTTAAAATTTCTATACAAATAGTAATATTGTATGAGATTTTGTTTTTCTTTTATAAGGATCATTGAGTTTATGACCTGTATGAATGCTTTTCACACTTGTTGAAATCTTCATTATATTTATTTTAAGAAGATTCCTCGCAGGGTTTTCTAGAGCTCGGAAAACGCTGCGACGAAACTATAAAATAATTTTCTATTTGAATTTCACGGGGTGATATTCAAGTAGGAAGTTGGTAAATGATAATAATAAAATAGTTTTCTATTTGAATGTCACGGGGTGATATTCAAAGAGAAAATTGTTAATTAATGATTAAATAAAATCTAAGTTTTATTAGTTATATAACTTTCACATGAACTTAAGTATTCATCTAACAAGGTTATGAGTGGTTTTACAGTTGGTTATCACGGGGTGAAACCAAATGTAACCCCACTCATAATTTTGTACATAATAATGTAAACCTAGAATTGTATCAAATTGCTTATACATTTATTTTTTTAAATTACTGCTTCCTCCAGTAAAAGTATTAGTTACTATATTAAATAGGTTTGAGTCTCCGCTAAGATACAATAATTTTAAGGGAGAAATAATTGAATTCTTTAACTTAGAGTCATTTCAACATGAACTTTAATAATTGCACAATAGTTATTTTATACTACTAGCATGTCAAGATTTCTACTTTGATAGTTATAAATATAATATGTATAAAGATACTATTAGATTCTTTTAAACGGGCCACTTACATAAAATTTTAAATAGACTTTAAAAATTTTCCTTGATGTTATATAAATCTCTTTGTTGTTATGTTGTTCATTTGGTTAACCATTAGGCATTAGACATCAGTAGGGAAGGAATCTACAAGAAGACAATGATGATCTACAAGAAGACCTTGGAGAAGAAAGAAAATTATACAGAACATTTTGGATTTGCTACTCTGGTGTCAAGACATAAAACCTGGCATACATCACATCAATACATGCTCCTCCAAGTTACCAAAACCATATAAATCGCATCAATACCATCAACCATATCATCGCATCAGTACTGGCAGAAATCGAAGAGAGAAAGATGCGAGCAAATAATGTCATTCTCTTCAATATCCCGGAGAGTGTGTCAGATCTCACCGCAATTAACATATCAGAGGTTAATAACAGGGTGTCTACAGCTCTTAAAAACATAGACATTTCAATTAATACTCAAGAAATTAAAATGCACAGATTAGGAGCAAAGAAAGTTACTGGTAAAATAAGACCTATCAAATTGGAACTTAATGATCCTCAATTAGTCCGGACAATTTTAATAAATAATAAAAAATTCAAAGATGGAATCAAAGCCGGGAATGATCAAACTCCACAACAACGGCGGCAATTGTTAACTCTCCGTGAAGAACTGGAGTCCAGGAGAAATAATGGGGAAACAAATTTAACGATTAAGTATGTGAACTCCAGTCCTAAAATAATCGAGATGCAGCTTAATGGTGTTCCAAAAAACGGTTAATATTGCACAGGAATAATGACCTAAAACCAACTAATAAACATAAATCGGAATCATGCAGCATCTACTACCAGAATATCAGGGGTATCAAAACAAAACTCGGAAAATTCAAAGTTACAGCTCCCACCATCTCGCAAGACGTCATCGTACTCACTGAAACCTGGTTGGAACCTTCTATTCATTCAGCGGAGCTCGGATTATCGAAACACAACATATACCGAATGGACCGGAGTCTCAAAACTAGTACCAAATCAAGAGGGGGGGGGGCGTACTAATAGCAGTAAATAAAAGCATTAACTCTAAATTAATAAAACATAAAAATTATGATGTTGAGCAAATCTTTGTACAATTAAGTGGAAAATCATGTAAAACTATTATTGGCAGTGTATACATTCCTCCCAACTCGGACCTATCGATATACAAAAATCACTGTGAGGATGTCGAGTATGTAATAACAAAATATCCAGCACATAAAATGATTATCTGTGGGTGTTGACGCAACTATGTATACCTATCTATATACCTTGTTCCATTTATCTACCCATCCTTTGTTTACCACAATTACCTGTCCCTACTGACAATATTACCTACCGTTCAACAATAAAATCAATATGTCAGTCAGTCTGTAAAAATAAGCTGTGCAACGAACATCATTATTCTCTCAGTTTTATATAACATCGACCAGTTTATGGAAGCTTGTGCAGTGAGTGATTTAGTGCTCCCTCAGATCCATAATATTGAGCAGAACATCAACCATAAGGGGTAAGTCAGTTTCCTTCTCCATTCATCTGTCTACCATTCCCCTTAGTTGTGTCAAAGTATTCACAAACATAACATTTTTTTAATATATTGATACAGTCCACTCCACGTGTCGCCTTTGCGATACCAGTGGGGATTACAACCTATCAAATTGTAAGTTTAATGATCCTAATTACTCGCCAATCTCTGATTGTGAAAGGGATATTCTGGATATGTGTTCCTACTTAAATCTTTCACAACTTAATAATGTACCCAATGTTAACAATCGCATTCTCGATTTGATATTCTCAAATGAAGATGATGTAAATGTTTATGAATCTCCTGAGTTTATTGTCCCTATTGACAAACACCATCCTTCACTTATAATTTCTATACCCTACACTGTAGATGATATTCCTAAAATCTCAAGATCTTGTTATAATTTTAAAAATGCAGATTACAATAAAGTTAATGAGGCGCTGTCTAACATTGACTGGACAAGTATTAATGAAGGTGATATTGATCAAAATACTGACTTTTTTTACTCGCAACTCTATAATGTAATTTCAAATAATATTCCTCTTATCCAACACAAAGAATCAAAGTATCCTGTATGGTTTACTAAAGAATTAATTTGCTTGATAAATTGTAAAAAAGAATCTCATAAAATCTACAAAGAAAATAGATCTGTACCTAATTATATTAAATTTAAAAATATCAGGAAAGATTGCAAAAATTTGTCTAAAATTTGTTATAAAAATTATATAATGGAAGTCGAAAATACAATAAATCATGATGTTAAACACTTCTGAAAACATGTAAAATCTATGAAAAAAAATGAAGCCGGGATCCCTGGAACTATGAACCATAAACAAAGGAGTTCTAGCAACATAAAAGAAATTATTATTTTTAATTGTAAAACTAACGTTTTTAAGACAAGATTTTTTATGCATAACACAAAGGGTAACAATTATTATAAGCAATAATTATCAGCCTGAAACACTCATCCACATTGAAAAATCTTCCGAGAAAAGATACATGACGCCAACGGGACTTGAACCCGTGTCCTCTCGATTGCCGGTCGATTGCTCTGACCACTGAGCTATGGCGGCTTATCTCGTACCCGCCAAATGATTCAATATATGCTAGTGTTTCATTCAACAATTACTGCTTATTATATTTTTTCCACCTGAAAACAACCAACTTTATTTTTTGCGAGATAAACATTGTAAGTGTTAAATCCCTCGCTAGGTGGCGTCGAGACAAATTATGTCTTCATTTATTGGGGAAATACTTAAACTTGTCAAATATTAATTATTATTTTTAATTGTAAAACTAACGTTTTTAAGACAAGATTTTGTATGCATAACACAAAGGGTAACGATTATTATAAGCAATAATTATCAGCCTGAAACACTCATCCACATTGAAAAATCTTCCGAGAAAAGATACATGACGCCAACGGGACTTGAACCCGTGTCCTCTCGATTGCCGGTCGATTGCTCTGACCACTGAGCTATGGCGGCTTATCTCGTACCCGCCAAATGATTCAATATATGCTAGTGTTTCATTCAACAATTACTGCTTATTATATTTTTTTTTCCACCTGAAAACAATCAACTTTATTTTTTGCGAGATAAACATTGTAAGTGTTAAATCCCTCGCTAGGTGGCGTCGAGACAAATTATGTCTTCATTTATTGTGGCGTCATGTATCTTTTCTCGGAAGATTTTTCAATGTGGATGAGTGTTTCAGGCTGATAATTATTGCTTATAATAATTGTTACCCTTTGTGTTATGCATAAAAAATCTTGTCTTAAAAACGTAAGTTTTACAATTAAAAATAATAATTAATATTTGACAAGTTTAAGTATTTCCCCAATAAATGAAGACATAATTTGTCTCGACGCCACCTAGCGAGGGATTTAACACTTACAATGTTTATCTCGCAAAAAATAAAGTTGGTTGTTTTCAGGTGGAAAAAATATAATAAGCAGTAATTGTTGAATGAAACACTAGCATATATTGAATCATTTGGCGGGTACGAGATAAGCCGCCATAGCTCAGTGGTCAGAGCAATCGACCGGCAATCGAGAGGACACGGGTTCAAGTCCCGTTGGCGTCATGTATCTTTTCTCGGAAGATTTTTCAATGTGGATGAGTGTTTCAGGCTGATAATTATTGCTTATAATAATTGTTACAAAAGAAATTGTTGACATGTTTGCCGATTTCTTTAAAGATGTGTTTGAACCCGGCATTTCAGATGAACAAATTCCGGAATTTAATTCTGATATAAATTTGCAATTATCTAATATTAAAATTAACCTCACTGACATTACAAATTACATTAAAACACTTGAATCCAAATTAAGTTCTGGACCGGATCAAATTCCACCCATTCTGATAAAAAACTGTGCAGACAGCTTATCCATTCCATTGTTCATGTTATTTAATAAGTCTTTGTCAACGGGTAATTTCCCAAAACTGTGGAAAAAAAGTTATTTAACACCAATATTTAAAAGCGGGGATAAATCTGCAATTGATAATTATCGTCCAATTTGTATCCAATCATCCATACCCAAGCTTTTCGAAAAATTGATTCTTATAAAGATAAACCCTAGCGTGAAATCCATCATTACAACTTGCCAACATGGTTTTGTCTCGGGCAGATCAACCTTAACCAACCTATCCCTGTACGAAAATTATATATCAAAGGCACTTGCCAATAGACAACAAGTCGATTCCATATATACTGATTTCAGCAAAGCGTTCGATAAGGTTTGCCTTAAAATTCTTGTTAACAAACTGGCGGAATATGGCATAACTGGTAACTTACTATCCTGGTTTATGAATTATTTGTCTAATCGAGAACTTACTGTCTGCATCAAAGGTCAACTGTCCTACACATTTAAAGCTACAAGTGGCGTGCCCCAGGGCTCACATCTAGGACCCATTCTTTTCAACATATTTATAAATGACGTTACAAATGTATTTACTCGTGTCTTTATATTGATGTTCGCAGATGATATGAAAATTTACCAAATTATAGACAATATTAATGATTGCTTATTCTTACAATCAAATCTCATTAGCTTTTCTGATTGGTGTATCCAAAATAAATTAACCCTTAATGTAAAAAAGTATCAAGTCATGAGATTTTATAGGAAGAATAACCCATTGATTTTCACATATAGGATGAACAATCAAGCCCTAGTATCTGTACCCGAAATAAAAGACCTGGGGATAATATTTGACACAAAATTATCATTTATCTCTCACATTAATAATATAACCACTAAAGCGATGCAAATGCTGGGTTTCATTTTAAGAACTTCAAAAGATTTCAAAAATTTAAAAACTTTAAAAATATTATATTCATCCATTGTCAGAAGTCATCTAGAATTCGACTCAACCATTTGGAATCCATTTTACAATATTCGTGAAAAATCCATCGAGCGAATCCAACATAAATTTTTACGAAATATAAATTATAGATTAGGAATTCCTATTGAAAATATTAGCTACATGTCACTGTTGAAAATTATGGACCTCGCTACATTAAAAGAAAGAAGAATATGTACTGATCTATTTTTTCTGTATAAAATTGTTAATAACATGTTTGACTCCCCTGAACTCCTTAGGCTGATTAATTTTCATGTGCCTAGTAGAACGGTTCGTCAGATTGTACCTTACCATTGTAACAATTCAGGTACCAATTCAGAAACAAACTCAGTAATGAACCGACTGCACAGTACAGGGAATAAATATTACATGAACACCAACGGTACTGAAAGTCTATCAACCTATAAAAACATTGTTATTAAATCTGTATGTCTATCTAGATAAATTTGAAATGTTCATAAATTTTCAATATGTGTCGAATGTATATGAATGTGTATCCTTTATTTTATTCTGTTACTTTTAAGCTGCAAGAAAATCACTTCTTTAAATGTATATGAATGTGTATCCTATAATTTACTCTTTTGTTTTAAGTTAAAAAATCTATACTTGATACTTATTTAATTGTTATCTCTTAATTCTTTGATTATAACAAATGTGTTTTTAATTTTATCATATGTAAAAGCCCTAATTGGGCGTGTACAAATAAATAAATAAATAAATACGCTCCTCCAAGTTACCAAAACCATATACATCGCATCAATACGCTCCTCCAAGTTACCAAAACCATTGAAGAATTGGAAATACACTTAAGCGGAAATGACGTTGGGATGGCGGCTTTCATAAAGGCTTCAAGATGACATCTAGGCAGCCCAGGATCAGAACGGAGGTCGCTACACTATGAATGGATGGCAGAGAGGTGGAGTTGGTTTCCTTGCAGTCAACCAGGATCCCATCTTCCAGTAACTTCTTGTAAGAATTATGCTGCATTACATCTGTCAAGCGTCCCGAGTTTCCATCAGGCTCTACGAGCGTAACAAGCAAACAGGAAGATTCCATGTTCAGTTGCCAGGAGGACCTCATAATTTCTTGGCAGAAATTTTTTTGGTGGAGGGGTAATGTAACGCAGTAAATGCCGGTTACAGGAATTCTACTGATATGTCACTCAATGGTCTTCGAAACGCTACCAGAGACAACTATTGTAAATGTCAGTTCCGAGATTTGATTAGCGGGCGACGGATCGGGTTCCCTCTGAACAGCAGGAAGGTGACTTCTGGAGACATGAAGCCAACCAGCAACACCATAATTAGTTATGAAGGAGTTTTATTTATATTTTACACTGTAACACAGGGTATGGCGCCCATCTACCAGTAAGTGGTTCCTTATATTTCCATAAATGAAGTCTTGACATGTGCCAAGTAGATAGTAGGTAGTATTTAATTTTGGTTCTCTCTAAATTAGAGTATTAAGGAAATCAAAGAGGACTCTTCGAGAATGACGAATCCATGCCCATGAAATAATAGAATTAGCTTATATAATAGTTCAGATCATGTTTGTATTGTGAGTAACATAATAAACCCGAACCTATGTTAAACGTATTTCGACTTTTCATTTCAGTAGCATTGCATAAACTTTTACTTTCAGCATTAAATACGACACATAGTAAAGTAATATGTAACACAGGATTGGACCTAATATGGAACCTTGAGGAACGCCGGCAAAAAACTTCTTTTTTTTACTTAAAGATTTTAAGAGTTTTAATTTCATGCATCGGTTGTTTAAGTAATTGTCAAAAGTTTTAGTAGTTTTCCTCTTATTCCTATAATTTCTAGTATTTTAAGTAATTTGCCATGATCAATAGTATCAAAAGCTTTCGAATAATCTATAAATAAGACTAATGTATGTTTTTTACAGTTTAATTCATTATTTATCATGTTGGCAAATTTTTGAAGCAGCAATTCGGTACTCTTTTTTTTGGAAACCGTATTGATTAGTATCTATTATAGAAAAATCTCTAAATATTTTATTAATTTTATCTGAATATATTTTTCAAGAATTTTTTCTAGAGATGGCAAAATACTAATTGGTCTGTAGTTACCTAGAGGTGACCACACTGTATTGATAAATAACCCATTTTATAAACAGAATCTTATTTCAAGCTAAAATCCCCGATGATTTAAAATGTAGTATTATAAGACCTATATATATATATATATATAGGTCTTATAAATCTCCATTTTAAATCATCGGGGATTTTAGCTTGAAATAAGATTCTGTTTATAAAATGGGTTATTAAAGCAACAATGATATCTTCAATCACATCAGATACCTCAACATACATAGAAATAGAAACACGAGTTGGAACTATAACTCTAGGATCAGTATATGTTGAAGCAAATAATCCTCTTGCACCCCAGATATTTACAATCACCAAACTTAATGAAGAAATCAAGAAAAAAGGCAAGAGCATTTTAATAGGCGGTGATTTCAATGCAAAAAGCTCGTGGTGGGGTAGCCCAAAAACAGATAAACGAGGCGAGGAACTAGCAGAGACAATAGCAACACTGGACGCTCACATATTAAATTTGAAACTTGGAGATCCGGCAACCATTTAACCTCATTCATAGACGTAACCTTCTGCTCCAACAATATTATGGACAAAGTCATAAACTGGGGTGTGGAACAAACAGGACTATCTGATCACAATGTTATAACGATGAGTATATCAGACACAATAATGCCCCCTGTATCAACAACCCCAAGGTACAGAACAAAGCTTGCAGACTGGACCAAGTTCGAAAAAATCGCGAAAGAAATGTTGCAAAAGGCAAACATCACAATTGAAGACCCCGTCTATTCCAGTAACTCAATAAATCTTAAAAAACAGGTAGAAACTATCTCCTCAATCATCAAAACAAGTTGCGAAAGGTCTATCCCTAAACCAGGAGGAAAACGAAAAAACTGCCCATGGTGATCTGACTCGCTGACACTTTTAAAATCGGAACTGGTCACTGCAAAAAGAAAACTTCAGAATTCATGTGGACAAAGAAGATCTGAGGTGACTTTACCCAAATATTTGGAAGCCAAAGAAAATTTTAAAAACGAGTTAAGAGAGTCAAAAACCAGTAGCTGGAAAGACTTCTGCCAAAAACAAACGAAGGAATCAACCTGGTCCAACATCTATAGAGTCCTCACAAACCCACCAAACAGGGCACCCACATCAACTTTTAAAAGCGATAACCCTGAAGAAACTGCTAAAGAAATTCTTCATCACTTCTTTCCAGATAACAATGTGTTAAATCAAACTCCTGAACAAATGGAAATAAGAATAAAAGCAATGCAAGAGACAACAGTCGACCAGGAACCACAAATTTCAAAAGATGAGCTACAAAACGCCCTCAGATCGATGGACCCGAAGAAGTGCCCTGGGGCAGATGGGATCACGTCTGATATTCTTACCCGCTTCAATGATAACTTCCCAGAGATACTGACAAAAATGTTCCAGAAATGTTTTAACATAGGATATTTCCCAAAAATATGGAAGGAAGCAAACATCATTATCATACCTAAGCCAGGAAAAAACAACTACAGCTGACTTCTCCCGGTTTTAGGGAAATTATTTGAAAAAATCCTTATCGATAGAATAAAATGGAACCTCAGCAAAGGAAATAAATTAAGCTCAAAACAATACGGCTTCACCTCGCAAAAATCAGCAGAAGACGCTATGTATGATGCACTGACGACCTCCGTAGTCCAGTGGATAAGACTCTTAACTCACAATCCGGAGGTCACGGGTTCGAACCCGGCATGCGCAAATAAATTTTATTTGATTAATTTGTGTTATTTCACAATTAATTCATTTAAAATAATATATAGTATATTTGCGGCATGTTCCAGAGTGGAAGATACTATTAGTATCGCCCTGGTGTAAGACCACCATTCAGAATTGAAACGTTGCTTGAAAATGGCTTTAGCCGTGTTTGGTGACCAGATCTGAATAGCTAGGTACTTCCCAACCTTCCTCCTCCCCACCTCCTTCCCCTCCCCACTATCTTCAGCCTCACAACATACCCCAATTGGGAATGCCATAGTCTTACTGGCTCCAGACGGGAGCTGTTGAGATTCTTGTGTGGTATTCAATGTAAAAAAAAAAGTGGAAGTCATTAAAGGAAAAATGAATAAAACTGGCGAAGTAATCGTCATATCTCTCGATATCAAAGGAGCTTTTGATAATGCATGGTGGCCACAATTGTTGAAACAACTGATAGAAAAAGAATGTCCTTCCAGCTTGGTAACGTTAGTAAGAAGCCATACAGAAGACAGGAAAGTAAGAATATGGCACGGTAACAGCTCAACTGAGAAATGTGTTTCCAAAGGTTGCATTCAAGGATCGATTGGCGGGCCAACCTTTTGCAATGTTTCGCTGGACGAACTCCTACAAATGGACCTCGCTCCAGACGTCTACATCCAAGCCTACGCCGACGATGTACTTTTAATTGTGAACGGGAAAAATCTACAAATCGTAAAAGAAACGGCGTAAAAGGCGTTAGAAAAAGGAAGCAATTGGGGTAAAAAAGTTAAAATAGAATTCTCGGAAAAAAAACACAAATCATGGTCATGAGTAAATCTCGGGAAAAAACCATTAACGTAAACATGAATGGCAAGGAGATAAAACCGGTCAAGGAATTCAAAATGTTGGGTATGATAATCGATAATAAGCTTAGATGGGACAAACACATAGATTATATTTGCGGTAAGACCACAACAATCTTTAAAGCTTTATGCAGAGCGGCAAAACCGACGTGGGGGCTATCACCCGAAATAATAAAGACAATATACGACGGAGCAATTGTGCCGATATTCACGTACGGGTCAGGGGTCTAGGGCGATACGTGTAAAAGAGTCAAAAATAGGAAAAAACTGGCAAGTATTCAGCGTCAATACGCAATAAGAATTTGCAAAGGGTATAAAACAATCTCCACCACCTCAGCCTTAGCCTTAGCAGGCACACCACCAATAGATTTAAAAATAGCAGAAATTAAAGATATCTACAGAATAAACAGAAGGGGTGTCCCCGCTAACTTCCTACCCGCTGATAGGGAAATAATGACCACATGCAATATAAATGTACTACCACATCCGGGGAAAATAGTAAGAGAAAATATAAAAATCGAGTTAGAAAAAGGTAATAAAATTAACGAGGATCTTATCCAAATTTATACAGACGGAAGCAAGCAAGATGGAAAAGTGGGCGCTGGACTTGTTATAAAGGAAGCTGGGAAAGATTGGGTGTCAAAATCTTATAAATTAGAAGATTATTGCACAGTTTACTAAGCGGAAATGTTAGCTATTCAAAAAGACATAGAATGGGTACAAACAAAGGGAATAATAGACAAAGACATTACTATAAACTCAGACAGCAAATCATCACTAGAAACATTAAGGGACGTGAGAACTACGAACGATATGGCTAGAGAGTGTTTGGAAAAATTAGTAACATACCGAAAAAATAAAAACCGGGAAAATTTCAATGGGTTAGGGCGCACAGAGGATTTAGAGGGAAACGAAAAGGCAGATGAAGCAACAAAAAAGGGAAGATTACTTAAAAAGTGCCCAGACTACAGCAAGGTACCTCTAAGCTTCACAAAAATAACGCTCAAGAGAGAAACAGAACATAAATGGGATATAAGATACATGGGGGAAAGCACGGGGAAAATAACCAAGGAGTACTTTCCAAATATAAACACGGCACTTATAAAGGGGAAACACGTGGAAAACAGCTTTCACACAACACAGATGTTGACAGGACATGAGTGCTTCAAAAAATACCTGAAACGCTTCAAAATAATAGACGATGACAAATGCCCGTGTAACAAAACATCTACTCAGGACAGCACCCACGTATTAGAAAAATGCTCAATTTTTGATATAGACCGATTCAGATTAAATTACAAACTAAAAAACTTTGGAATTACTGATGAGAATAGGACAGAAATCTGTAAACAGAAAAAAACAATCGAAATATACATAGCGTTCTTAGAAAAAATTACAAAAAGAATGAAAGAAATTAATGAAAAAAACGAAAATTAAAAGAATTACAAAGATGTAAGGAATAGTTATAAAAAAGAATTAGGAGAAACCTTGTGTGTACAAGCAAGGTACCAATAGTAGGTACTAACAATCCATACAACCTAACCTAACCTTATCTATTGTCCAACATTTATCATCCATCATCCATCATCCACCATGCATCATCCACCATGCATGATCCATTATCCATTATCCATTATCCATTATCCATTATCCATTATCCATTATCCATTATCCATTATCCATTATCCATTATCCATTATCCATTATCCATTATCCATTATCCATTATCCATTATCCATTATCCATTATCCATTATCCATTATCCATTATCCATTATCCATTATCCATTATCCATTATCCATTATCCATTATCCATTATCCATTATCCATTATCCATTATCCATTATCCATTATCCATTATCCATTATCCATTATCCATTATCCATTATCCATTATCCATTATCCATTATCCATTATCCATTATCCATTATCCATTATCCATTATCCATTATCCATTATCCATTATCCATTATCCATTATCCATTATCCATTATCCATTATCCATTATCCATTATCCATTATCCATTATCCATTATCCATTATCCATTATCCATTATCCATTATCCATTATCCATTATCCATTATCCATTATCCATTATCCATTATCCATTATCCATTATCCATTATCCATTATCCATTATCCATTATCCATTATCCTTTATCCATTATCCATTATCCATTATCCATTATCCATTATCCATTATCCATTATCCATTATCCATTATCCATTATCCATTATCCATTATCCATTATCCATTATCCATTATCCTTTATCCATTATCCATTATCCATTATCCATTATCCATTATCCATTATCCATTATCCATTATCCATTATCCATTATCCATTATCCATTATCCATTATCCATTATAAAAAAAGACGCATGAGTGTCTACTACTGTGCGAAATGCAACATACCATATTGTCTGGAACATCGATCGCCTAATTGCCTCACTTGTGATAAAAAATAAATAGACTAACTTTAAAGTTATGTGACATAAGAATGGTAATGCTAAATTCTAGTTTTTTTAATGATCTCAACAGACTGATATTATATTTTTTTTAAAATGTTTGGTTTTTAAGATTTTTGCAAGAATAAAAAAAAAATTATACTCTTAATATATCTTTGTTTTACCAAAAAAAGTTAGGTATGTGTTAAATTTAAACCACTATTTAAGACTGTGTTGATTTGGAAAATAGATATTTTTGTTATTGCATGAGTAGTATTTAGCAGTAAAAAATATATTAGGGTTAAAAGAGCATTTTCGGAAAAGTCGTGATTTTATTGAGCGTAATGCAAAGCTTGATTCAACTTCACCCGAAGTAAGGATCTTTATAAGTCGGTATCTAGATTCTATTTTGCCAAAAAGACTGAAATTTTGGATTCTTATTAAAAATGATGGCCTAAAAAGGAATCACTATTAAAATCTTCAAAAGGTAACATACGTGAAACATCATTTTCATTGGCGCTCAGGAGCGGAGGAATCTGAAATCTAAAATTTCAGATTCCTATTAAAAATGATGGTTTGAAGAGGATTCACTAACAAAATATCCAAAAAGTGACATTCATGGAAAATAATCATTTTCATAGGCGTAATGCGAAGCTTGGGCTCGGACTTTCAAAGCCGTTATTTCGGGTTCCGTTGTGCCGAACCGACTGAAATTTTGGATTCTTATTAAAAATGATGCTCTGAGGAGAAATCACTAACAAAGTCTGCAAAAAGTAACATTAGTAAGAAATATTATCATTTCCATGGGCATAATGCGACGCGACGCGACGCCTGGGTTCAGATTTCAAAAACCACAATCTCAGATTCTATTAAGCCGAACCACTAACGAAATCTGAATGAATCACTAACAAAATCTTCCAAAAACAACATTCGTGGAAAATTCATCGTTTTCAAAAGCATAAGGCTTGGGGTCGGACTTTAAAAGCCTTTATCTCGGCTGTACTGGGCTACACCGACTGAAATTTTATATTCTTATTAGCTGAAGAGCAATCGATTGTGACGATTAAAATGGATTACCTATTAAATTGGTATTAATGTATTAAATGGCTAGCTACAGTCTGAAAGTAGAAACATGATAAATGACAAGTCAATGAAATAAAAGAGGGAATAAAATTAAATTATAATCTGATTTATTGAATTGTTATTATCGTGACATTTGCGAATTGTATTTTAATGACTCTTATAATATTAATGATCTCACGGGGTGTTTGTAAATCTCGAAGAGAATTACAACAATCAAACTAGTTTGCGAATGTGAATTTAAGTTATGTGGAAGTAAACGAAGAATTGGACGCCAGAGTGTTTAAACAACAACACCCAAGTATTAAATAGTAAAACCAAATGGTAACCTTGAATATCTGACTAAAATAAATAATACATTAGGATTAAAATTAACGTTACGAATTCGATGCGCCATGGTGATGTTGGTTTCATCCGTCGCAGGTATGCACCGCCTCTCCTTGGGCTTGCTCGATCCAAACTCACGGTAGCTATAGTTTCTTCCCGGAACGTCTATGCCACGAGTGATGTTGTCAACGCTCTCCGATATTTTGTGATGTATTCGGGGTTGGAAGGTACCGACGTAATTTAACTGTTACAATACCCCCTTTCCCAAAAAAAATGAGGTCCACCTGGCACCTCCACAAGAGAACTTCTTGTCCTGTGAGAATTGTCCGCAAGCGTGATGGAAGCATATATCTTGAAACTTGCGAGTAGATGGGATCCTGGTCGACAGAAGTGGATCCAGTCCATATGTTGTAAATAATCGAAGAAACGGTGACCACCGTACTGCACTAATGTTGACATGACGTCATAATAAAAGGATGAACCAGAAGAAGTTCCATTATTCAATGTAGCATCTCTCCGATAATGATGAATTCAAATTACTGATGACCCAAAGTGGCCCAAGGTAGAGATGGAAGCTCTGGTATAACATCTTGAAGTACAGCGTTGATGATCTTGAAGAATCTCTATGATAATGAATTTTTCAAATAACTGTTGACCCTAAGTGGCCCACGGTAGAGATAGAAGCTCTGGTACCACATCTTGAAGTCCAGCATTGATGATTTTGAAAATCTCTCTGATAATGAATTCTTCAAATAACTGATGACCCTAAGTGGCCCACGGTAGAGATAGAAGCTCTGGTACCACATCTTGAAGTCCAGCGTTGATGATTTTGAAAGAATCTTCCTATAATGATGTCTTCAAGCGGGATAATGATGCGACGTGGCTTGAAGTCAGATGAATGCCTTTGACCCACATTTTGAAACCAGCGACAATGAACATGAAGGATGCTTTCTTCTTAGTCTTGCTATTAAAATTTTCTTGAGATTATCATGAAGTTCCCTACACTAAACTGCCTAAATAAGGTTACCAGCAACAAAGTAAGATATAAAAGGAAAGAAAAATTCAAGATGAAATATTTAAAAAAATGATTATGTAAATGTATGCTCAAAGCTGAAATTGAAATTTTCCACATAACATATTAAAGAAACCTGAAATAAAGATTTAATAATTGTAAAACTTCATGTCTTATACAAAAGAAACAATGAATTGATATGCAATTGCAAAATTAGAATGCACGGGATTTACCGAAGTTTGAAATAATATTTCCCAGCGATGTAAATATTTTATAAATAAAAGCGTTTTAAATTGAGATTAAGTATGATAAAAATTATTATTCTATTAATCTAATACCCGGTAGATATCAAAATACAAAAAAAATCAAAACATATGAAAATAAATTTTTACTGAGATATTTTTAATTTATTTCTTTTCTTAAATTCCCAAAATAAAATAACAGCCTGTATTAAATTGAGGTGAGTATAAAATTTGAAAATGAAATACTTAATTTGTTTGAAAGTATTATTAAAACCCCATGTAGCAAATATAACTTCGAGATCGTCAATAAACAATACCTAGGATGGTAAAATAGTAATTAATGATAAATGTAATCAAATGTAGACGGCTCTAGAATAGGCCCAATTATATTCGTAATAAAATATTTATATATTTAAAAATAATGTTACTGCTATACAGCAACAGATGTCATAGCTGTATTCTCATAAATATATATATATATATATATATATATATATATATTTTAATTAAATAATTTATAGACAACCTGAACAGTTGTTATCTTATAAAGCCTTGGTTAACCAAATATATTAATTGTATTTCAAAGGCATCATCGGTATAATGAAGGTTCCAACTTCCCGATTGAATTAACTCCATTTCATTATACTGGAATATATTAATAATTCATCCTAAAATTTCCACGACAGAATTCTTAGGAGGAAATATGAGACGACACAATATTTAACATAAACTACAAACACACACAAACTTAATAGTTATCTTAAAAGATTTAACCTATTTATATGCAATATGAATACGGTAATAGCACATAAAGGACAGTTATCATTACTATCTATTTCTAAAAATGTTCCTAGAACAAAACTTGCTACCTGAATTATAGACACTCAAGGCTTTACTGAAATCCTCTCGAAAGAGATAAATGCTATGAGCTTCTTACAACTCAACAAATTAATCTTTATATGAAGATAATTAACTTCATTTTCTGAAATCAAATGAGACAGACATATCCTCATCGTAAGTTCAAAGCTTACGCCAAAGATTCCTCCGTATCTTGCGAAAGAAAGAAATCAGGCAAACCGAAGTCACCTTCTACGTTTGATTAAAACCGTGTTTGCGCTACAGTGATAGGAAAATATTTTATATCCTATTTATAGAACGCAAGACAAGGAAGATTGACATGCTCAGAGGATCTCAACGGGAGAACATGTTATGCGTATAACTGCCGTTTTAAACGCTAGCAGAATAGATACAGTGAGATATATCCACTGAATTGAAGCGAAGCTCCTAATGTTTTGTTTAAACAAAACTTGCTTGTTTCTTCACCCAAGGACCACCAAGCCGTAGACCAGACAAACAATGGAAGACAAAACAACACAAAACCAAATTCATCTGCTTTTGTTGGCGCAACCAAAACCAGAAGAATTTTCCCCAAAATTCGTAATATACTACATTATTAGCAACACGTTAGATTATGACCTATGGCAGAATGATACGGGATATTTAAGGTTTTCCGCTCTGAAAGTGAAGACGCAAACCCCAATAGCAGTCGTTGTATGTGTTATGTCAAACAAAATATGTAGATGGCGTTATTGAGAGATGAGTAATTCATAAAATGTATCAACTTGTATTTTTTTTTTTTATACTTATGAGATCTACTAAATGACCCCAAAATATTGTGTGCTGTTAAGTTAATTAAAGTTATATGAAAAAAAACTCTATTAATTGAAGTTTAAAGATGTTCTTACAATAAACCTTTATTTTATCAACAATCCATTAATCGCCCAAAAAAATTAGCTTGCAAACCTCTGAAAACCCTTGAAAGGAAGATAAGCAAGTATTTCAAGGAACAGTTAATAGAACGTAAATAACTTGTAGAACCCAAGTCGAACAATGAAAATTTTTAAATTAATTATGTAGATGGCGGTAGTGAAAATAAATTGATTATATAATGATACCAATAAATTGAATATCTATCTAAACTGAAAAGAATTAATAATTCCGCCCAGAACTATAAAGAATCCTAATACCTGTGTAATTTTTACGTATGTAAACATGTGATAAAACTCAACATTTTATATCAATTTAAATAGTTGTAATTTCATAACAATCATGATAGTCATTCCGCAAGTTACTTCGCATAATCTCTAATAACCCTATAAAAGGAAGAAATGCCAAACAATTTAAGGAAACAGCCAACTGATCGCAAAATAACATACAATCTTCTATTCTAATTTATAGAATTATCCATTATTGGAAACAAAACCCAAAAGATTAATTAGATAATAGCCGATGAACAAATAATATAGTGATAAGCAACATTTTGCATCCCACCTACAAAATGACGATTTCAAAATAACAGTTATTCATCAAACCCGAAACTATTAGGAATTTATTTTATTTTAAAAGAAAACTACTCCCGCCGACTAAAGAGAAATTAAAACTCGATAAAATCTATTAAATAATGATTTGAATACACTTCCCTGTTCTGTACTCAAATCGGAATTCAATGAAATTTATCAAAACCCCAAAATAAATTTGTATAAAATATTCATCCGCAAGAATATAGTGATATATTGCAAGGAAATTTAATTTCTTTTGAAAGCCCTACATGAGGAAAGAATAAAAAAAAAATCATCGATCAAATCAATATAACCCGGATAATAAATTATAAAAATTAATTTACGTGAAACTAGCGTTAGTCGCTTTGCATAACAGGACAGCCCGAAATCTGTAGACGAAGGTTTGTGATGACGTCTCATCTCCACCTCCGGATGTCCAGCAAAATTTGGTCCGCGTCTGAAATGCACGTTTGGTTACATTCATTATTATGAAAAATAAAATTTGTATAAAGGGAACAAAAATGAAATCAAAATTCCCAAAGTAACATTGTAAAAGATCACAATGTAACAGAACATATCAATTGCAGGTAGGATAACTATTTGTATTAAGTTTATAATATGTGAAGAAATTCATGTGTGAAATGATGTCAATAATAATTATTGCATCAGGTAGGTAGGTAATTAATGAAATTTACACAGTATTGCAAAATATACGCATGAAAAATATCACAAAATAATTGCAATGAGATTAAACAGCCACTCATAACACAGTGTAAATAAATTAGCTTGTAATAAAATATACTTACAAGTTTCAATTATTAACGGATGACCAGCACGAGTTTTGTACAATGTTATATTATTAAATCTGCCGAAATATTATTAATTCC
Organism: Limnephilus marmoratus; assembly: GCA_917880885.1. Taxonomy (NCBI): domain Eukaryota; kingdom Metazoa; phylum Arthropoda; class Insecta; order Trichoptera; family Limnephilidae; genus Limnephilus; species Limnephilus marmoratus. Next base: position 54,296,061 of record OU862923.1, on the reverse strand, counting down.
ATCTGCAGAAATTAAATCCATCCCATCTGCTATAAAACAATGTGTACCTACCTAAATAATTAGTAGGAGAAATAAATATGATTAGTACAACACATACGAATAACACAAAATAAAATGAGTTGTGGATGAACAAGCCCAAGTAAATATAAAATATGCAATTAACAAAAATAAAATTAATACATACCCACGACGGTAAAAGCAACACACCATCGAATTGTAATTTCACCTAACCTAAAATGATCGCGGAGAATTTAAATCATATCCACATAAAACTTGCAAAACATAGTTTGACTGGAACTACCACGTTGGGCGCCACTGTGACGATTAAAATGGATTACCTATTAAATTGGTATTAATGTATTAAATGGCTAGCTACAGTCTGAAAGTAGAAACATGATAAATGACAAGTCAATGAAATAAAAGAGGGAATAAAATTAAATTATAATCTGATTTATTGAATTGTTATTATCGTGACATTTGCGAATTGTATTTTAATGACTCTTATAATATTAATGATCTCACGGGGTGTTTGTAAATCTCGAAGAGAATTACAACAATCAAACTAGTTTGCGAATGTGAATTTAAGTTATGTGGAAGTAAACGAAGAATTGGACGCCAGAGTGTTTAAACAACAACACCCAAGTATTAAATAGTAAAACCAAATGGTAACCTTGAATATCTGACTAAAATAAATAATACATTAGAATTAAAATTAACGTTACGAATTCGATGCGCCATGGTGATGTTGGTTTCATCCGTCGCAGGTATGCACCGCCTCTCCTTGGGCTTGCTCGATCCAAACTCACGGTAGCTATAGTTTCTTCCCGGAACGTCTATGCCACGAGTGATGTTGTCAACGCTCTCCGATATTTTGTGATGTATTCGGGGTTGGAAGGTACCGACGTAATTTAACTGTTACACGATAACAAAAACTGTAAAATTAGCTTAACCTCACCTACCAAATCTCCAACGTAGAAAAACCATCATTTTCTTGCGCGTAATGCAAGGCTTGGGCTCGGACTTTAAAGAGACATTATATCTAAGCATAATTATTGTGAACTAGCCAGTTCCCGACGTGCGTTGCTAAATCACATAATAAAGAAATTGTTTCTCCCTGCGTGACCTTTCCCATTCGTCCCGTTCCCCTTCCGCCTCCCCTTCCTTTTCCACGTCCCCTTTCCCTAGCGCATTCCTACTCCGCCTTCCCTCTCCCCACTCCCCTCTTCCGCTTCCCCCGTCCCGCGAACCCCCCTCCCGAGTTGCCCTTTCCCCTCCTGCACCCCATACATTCAGTCCTAGTATATACAGTTTTCAAACAGCTGGTGTATGTACCACCTTTTCCAATTTTTTAATACAAAGCACATGCCAGAGCACACTATTATGTATATAAACTATCGCGGGCATGCACACATCAAATCCTCAATGTTTCATCGCAATCGGATGAATGGTTTAGCAACGCATAGGCTACTCATATACACTCAAGCAAGCATATTTTGATTTTTATATATATATTTAACTCTTGTCGGATCAACTTGTATTGAGGACCTAATCGGTTTTCTGTCGCAAAAATATTGTTAAATTTGCTGTTGTGCGTGGTGATTCTAATATGTGGCGACCAGCCTCCTTTGCAGAAGACGAGCGCTATGTAAGGTAAGTGTCTTTGTTGTACATTCAGACCAGTGCTGATTGCTATTGTGCATGGTGATTCTAATGTGTGGAGACCAGCCGCCTTTGCAGAAGATGAACGCTATGTAAGGTTAGTGTTTTTGTTGTACATTCAGACCAGTGCTGATTGCTATTGTGCATGGAGATTCTAATGTGTGGCGACCAGCCTCCTTTGCAGAAGACGAGCGCTATGTAAGGTAAGTGTCTTTGTTGTACATTCAGACCAGTGCTGATTGCTATTGTGCATTTGTTGGTGATTCTAATGTGTGGAGACCAGCCGCCTTTGCAGAAGATGTACGCTATGTAAGGTTAGTGTCTTTGTTGTACATTCAGACCAGTGCTGATTGCTATTGTGCATGGAGATTCTAATGTGTGGAGACCAGCCGCCTTTGCAGAAGATGAACGCTATGTAAGGTTAGTGTCTTTGTTGTACATTCAGGCAAGTAAATTCGTCGATCAATATTTTTTAAGGTTTAATCAATCCCATCGAGTTTTGGGTTATTTGCTCACCCAAGGCATACATAGTACGATTTATAAATTTATGGAACTCGGTCGCACGGTTTGCTTCAATCACATTCATTCATCGTCTCGTACATTAGTCTATATTACATACCTATTATTTCATTCATGATAACGAACTCTAATACCATCAGACCGCTTCACACTAAAAAAATAAAATAAATAAACAAACAAACAAAAAAAACTCAGTCATCTGTATCACAAAAATCAATGGCAAAACCATTTGGTAAATACAAATTTAAATTATTCACGTAGTGCGAGAGATTGTTAAGTTGTGTATTACTGTGCACCACTGCTAGCACCGTGGATAGCCTCTCGCGCGATACAGCAATAGAACACAATAATATGATTAATATTGATTACGCATACTTGATTACGCATGCTGTAAACATTTTTAATTTGAGTGTTAATGTATATGTGCACATTTCAACGCAATAACATTGATGTAATTATTATTAACACTCTGTAAATGTTTCAAACAATAAATAAATAAATTAAAGGTACCGCACAGTTGGAGGATCCGTGTTTCGATGACACCCGTGACCCATTAAGACATTAGACAGATAGGAGTGTGGTTTGGCTGCGGCCAGGGGCGCGGGGCAGACAGCGCCAGTAGCATAGTAGCACTCATCGCCACAGGTAGTGCAGGCAGTACAGGCTGTAGCGGCAACGAGTGGGCTCAGTCCAACAGTTTACAGCGACGGTGATTGTGTTAGTTATTATGTGACATGTGATAGTCATCGACCTGTATTCGAAGAGTCAAAATGTACCTTACTAAACTTATTTTTATTGCAGTGTTGGTTTTTAGCGGTGCAAAAGGACAGAATCGTGAAGGTTTGCCATACCTTTTTGTGTTTTGGTTTTAAGAGTGCTCCTAAATATAATTGTGGTAGATTGCCGAAATCTTTGCCCTTAATGGGGATCCCGATCTTGATCGGATTTTTTGGGGAAACATTTAGTATATTTAATCACCAAATGCATTTTAAGATATGTGTATAACATTGTTAATAGAATTCATGTACCTTAATATTACTAATTTCAAAAAAATTCATCTCATAATTTTTATTATCTAATGATAAATCGACAGCCTCCGCGACAAATGGATAAATGGGTGAAAATGTCGATCTTTTCGTTTTGAATCTTTTTCTGGTTTATTCCCCGAAATAATTTCTGAAGACAAAGATAGCTGATAAAAAACGTTCTAAATAAGTATTCTGGTGATCTGATAATATCACTACTTATGGTCTCAAAACATCATACTGACCAAATCACATTATTGTTTGTAGTTTGGTAAAACCCTTCAAACCACAAAATGATAACATTACGGGAGAAAATAAAAACGAATATTTACAAATTCGTAAAACTGCTCAAAAATATTGAAATGTATATGAGTGGCTATTCGTGTTGCAAAATTTTGATATCAACATAATTAAGGGTTGAGTAATTTCAACAATGTTTTTTTAATGTTTTTAGTATTAAAAGTGCCTAAATCAGCAAAAAAAAATTGGCGTGTTGTACTTCTAAGTACGACTATTCTACGTGAAACCACTGAAAATTAACATTCCCAAAAATGTGGCCTGAAGGGTTTTTTAAAAGAACAGTCATTTTACAAAAAGACAATTTTGTTTTCGTTTTACGATTTCTATTCTTACGTTGCACCTCGCCGCGTTTTCGCGAGATCCACACAATATTAAATAATATATGTATGCGTAGAAGTGGTATAGAACTTGTTTTTTTTCGCGGTGCAGAAAAATGATCAAAACAATAACTTTAGAAAAATATCGTGTTCCGAAATTTAACTTGTTGATGTCAAATAGGTGAGTTTAATAAAAAAAAAACATAGTTTGTTTTGCTGGTGAGTTAAACGTAGGGAAATGAGATAATATTTATAAACAGCAAGTAGAGTTTGTATACAACATAGATTAATAGAGAAATTACTGTAAAAAAATATGTCACTGTAAACCAAAACACTTTTTTAATGTTGAGACGGAAAAGATAAGATAACTTCGGAAATCTTTGAAAACCTTACTTTTCTGGTTTTCTTTTTTTTTTTTTTTTTTATTTAAATAAAACATACAACGAAGTTGCATTCCCATGAGTTATCAAAACTCATTAAGGGATCGCCAATTGGTACATTTGAAAAGATAAACCCAACCCAACCCAATATGCAAACACAATAAATGAAGAAAAATTTTACAAAACATTTTACAGAAGCAACATACAGAAACAAACATATGAAGAATCACTTTACAAATATTTCACAGAAACATGTCTTATAAGATTTTGTGAATAATATTATATTTTTATATGAATGCCGCACAAGAGTCACCAACTGCTCCCGTCTGGAGCCAGTGAGACTATAGCATCCCCAATTGGGGTATGTTGTGAGTATGATGGTAGTGGGGAGGGGAAGGAAATGGGGAAGAGGAAGGTGGGGAAGTACCTGGCTATTCCGATCTGGTCACCAAACATGGCTAAAACCATTTCAAGCAACATTTCAATTCTGAATGGTGGTCTTACACCAGGGCGATACTGAGAGTATCTTCCACTCTGGAACGTGCCGCAAATATACTATATATTATTTTGATGGAATTAATTGTCAAATACCATAAATAAATCAAATAAAATTTTGTATTTGTATTCCCGCCGGGTTCGAACCCGCGGCCTTCGGATTGTGAGTCGAGAGTGTTACCTCGGGACCACAGAGGCCGTCAATAGTCAATACTTTTCTCCTTACTTCTCTCCCTGGCTCATTCTGGCTTTTTTAATAATATTATGCCACTCCTTAGAGATACAGTCATCAATGTGCCGCTCGCATTCTCATCTGACATACTTTCTTTCGATGCGATTGCATCTGCGTTTTATTTATTTTTCCTTGTGACCCTTTATTCTAGGGAACATTAGGTAAATCCGAAGAATTATATAGGACACTAAATATAATATATATTATTATTATTATATACAGATAACTCACATTTAAGGAAAGAGATAAATGGAAAAATGAATCGCGAAACGCACTATTATTAATCCAAAGCAAAACCGGAAAGTTTACCGGTCGAGAAACAACGCTTGGAGGCTTGCCGTTACAAACGTACTAACAAAGTTAAATATACCTACTGCTATAATATGTAGACAAAAATCTACTTATTTATGTAGATATACTAGGTCACACTTCATTGTTTATTTAAGGAATATAAATAGTCTTACTAACATAATATACATAAGAGGAATACAAAAAACAGACCAATTGCAAACGTTCACAGACAAGTATTTAAAATGAACTAACTAAATGTAAATGTTTGTTCCAAATGAAATCTAATTGTGGCTGCCTGCTTTACAGATAATAATATTAGTATGTCCAGTTTTTAATTTATTTGTGTGAAAAACTTAACGAAAAACAATTCGCTTTTATTTTTGTTACCTGCGCCCTTATTGATTTCCAAATAAAATGTGTATTAAATAGTTATCAATTAAATAACTTTTACAGTGTACTACTTCCGGTAATTTTAATTAATAATTTCCGACATTTTACTCAGAAATCAAAAAAAGCATGGATAATAAAAATTTAAGGAATTTGTTTTTCATTATAAGTGCCTAAGTACATGAAAATAATATTAATATTTTGTCAGTAGAATCAATGACTAAACAAAATCTATAAAATTGATAATTATTATTAATATATTAAATAAATTAAATATAATATATTATTTGACTTTATGTCCTGGTTAAATCTTTCCCACAGGAAAAAATAAAACCCTTCCACACACTTTTCCACAAATGATCATCTTTTTTTTTTTACATGAGCTCCACACAGGAGGCCCTGAGGAAAACAATTTCCCTCAGGGCCTATGTCATCTTTGGGGATGCTGTGTGGAGGGTTTTTTTAAGGAAAGGAAGGAGAGGAGAGTTCTAGGAAGGAAAAGGGTTTAAGGGGTGGGTAGGAATCTGGGGTTCAGTGTGTCTTGGTCATCCGCCTCCAAGACCTAGCAAACCTCACCCCATGAACCCGGGCACCCCTGCTAAATCACCAAACCTATGACAGAGGTGTTGGTTATCCAATAAAGGTTCCCGGGGTGGCGGTACCCATTCCCGCCTCCCAAATTGAAATCCCTCCCATCTAGTCAATCTACGCTACGCAATTGCACTATATAATTATAATAAATATTTTAATGAAAAGACAAATAAGAGAAAAAGTTGCTTAGCAACGCAAGCCTTGACGTTTGCTTGTATTTTAGCTCTCTGATTTTTTTATTGTATCAGATAGAAAAGAATTAGCTTTGATCCCAAAACATATAAATATTTGAAAATAAGTATATTAGATAACGTAATAAATAAACTGCCAGTGGACCGTAGGATATTTAGGTAAATAAATACAAAATAAATTTTTCCTTTTGTGAGGACTTCAGTAACCAAGGTAAACAACTATATTTTGAGATTACGTTGAAATATATTTTGTAGGTAAATTTAATTATATATTTTATTTTGATAACATTATTCTACAATATAATATATATTATAGATTTGTAGTATTGAAGGGTAGTTTACATTAAAATATTTAATTTGGAGATATTGAAAACTATTTGTTGACACTAGGTAACGACGACAGTTGCTTGGTTACTGGAATGTAGGAATTAATAATAATTAATAAATCATTTCCAAGTTGTTTTGAAAGGTGACACAATGTCATTTTCAACCAACGGAAATGAAAATGGGTTTATTATGTCATCTATACAGATGAACATTGATAATCTGAGACCCCAAAAAACAAAAGCAGGTATTCCTAGGCAGCGTATGAAATGGACGAACGATGTCAATATGTTCATCGTTCGTTCATATTTTTATGTAACTAAACTAGAAACAGATATGTTATTGTATAGGAAAAAATTACATTTACTTTTCTCACAAAATTATCCGGTTGCCCAAGTAAACGAACAAAGATTAGCTGACCAAAAAAGGTCAATTTTCAAAAATAATTTAATTCCTGTAGTAACATTAAATGAGATAAGAAAAGAAGTAGCAGATAGATTGCAATTGGAGAATAATTTAGATCAAATTAATACGAGTAGTAATGTTATATTAGATGCACTGAATGAAGATAGTTTAGCTAATATTCTAGTAGAAGAATCCAATGATATTAGAGTAGATTCAAATAACTTAGACATTATTCATAATCTTAGGGAAATCAATATTGCAAATTTAAACTTACTAGATGATAATGTAATAGAATTAGCTAACTTGCTTCAAAATAATATAAATAGATATATAGATATAGAGCCCACAGTTAGACCAAAATTACCAAAATTGCATACGTCAAAGAAATTATCTAAATTAATTTCTGAATTAAATAATTTAATTTTACCAAAAATAATATTTGACGATATTAGTTTTTTAGATCTTCATACAATAGTGTACGCTAGTGCTATCACTATATGTAATAAGTTAGGAGTTAAATTAATATCCTCTGATGATAGATCATATAGTTATAGTAAACCAGAATGGCAGATTAGATTAGAAAATGATGTAGTATTTTTAAGAAGTAGTATAGCTAGAGTAATTGAATATAAAAATGGAAATAGAAGTAGGAATATTTTGAGATATGTAGATGAAATTGGGAGAAAATTTGGTTATAGCATTGGTAGTAATAATAATGAAAATATAATCAATGATTTATTAGATTTATTAAAACAAAAATTAGGTGTAAAAGCTAGTAGATTAAAAAGATATAATTATACGTATAATAAAAGAAATAATAATAGATTATTTCAGAAAAATGAGAAAATATTTTATTCCAAACTTGACGATAAACAGAATATTATTTCGAATAATAATATTCCGTTGCCATCTGAATCAGATATGCGCGATTTATGGACAAACATTTGGAGTAAAGATATAAAACATAATGAGGCAGGTAACTGGATAGAAAATGAAGAACTCAATTGTTCAGACATTGAACAAATGAGTTTTTCTGATATATCGGTTGAATTGTTAGCCAAAATTATAAAAAATACTCATAATTGGAAAGCCACGGGTTGCGATTGGATACATAATTTTTGGTACAAACGTCTAACTACTTTACATCCTCTTTTTGCAAAAAATCTTTCAAAACTTGTCAGAGAACCTCAAAATTTTCCTAATTTTCTAACTAAGGGCATTACTTATATGTTGCCTAAAAGCGAACATATTAATAATCCCTCTCAATATAGACCCATTACATGTCTACCGACAATATACAAAATTTTAACCTCTTGCTTGACAGATTTAATATATACTCATTTGGATGAAAAAAATATTTTATCTGAACAACAAAAAGGTTGTCGCAGAAAACATATGGGATGTAAAGAACAGTTAGTTATTGATTCTGTAATTTTAAAACAAATTCAAAATCAAAAGCGTAATTTAAATACTTGTTATATAGATTATCAAAAAGCTTTTGATAGTGTCCCGCACTCGTGGCTAATCAAAATATTAAAAATATATAAAGTTAACCCAATTATAATTAGCTTTTTGAAAAATATTATGTCCTTTTGGAATACAGATTTGCTAGTTAATTTAAAAGGTAAGAAAATAGTAGTACCGGGCATTTCAATAAAAAGAGGGATTTTTCAAGGAGACTCATTGAGCCCTCTTTGGTTTTGCTTAGCATTGAATCCCCTTTCTAAAATGTTAATTAAAAGCAAGTTTGGAATAAAAATTAAGGGTAATACAAGAGAGAGTAGTATAGTTTCACATCTATTATATATGGATGATATAAAATTATTTTCAAATTCTGAATCAAATTTCGAGAAAATGATTAAGGTAGTTAAAATTTTTTCAGATGATATTAAAATGACTTTTGGTTTAGATAAATGTAAAACGATCCATATAGAGAAAGGCAAAATTGTAGATGGAGGCGAGGGTATATTTAGAAATTTCAAAATTAAAAGTATGAAAGGGGATGAGGTTTATAAATATTTAGGATACCCGCAATCGAATAGATTAGATCACACTAGTATTAAAAATGATATTAGGATTAAATTTCAAACTAGGATCAGAAAAATTTTACAATGCAATCTATCTGCTAAAAATTTAGGAAAAGCAATAAATACTTGGGCAATACCTCTACTAACGTACTCATTTGGCATAATTAAATGGTCCAATACAGATTTTGATAGTTTAGAACGATTAATTAGAACTACGTTAACAAAGTTTAATTGCCATCATCCAAATTCAGCTATAGAACGAATTAATTTACCTACAAATTTGGGAAGTAGAGGTGTAGTCAAAATAACATATTTGAAACACAATCAGGTAGAAATGCTGAGAATTTTTTTCCATAGGAAAGCTAATAGCTCAGAAATGCACAAAATAATTTGCAAGGCAGATAGAAATATTACACCTTTAAATTTATATGACGAGAATGCCAACATTCTTATAAATACTAACCAGGAATTATTAGATTCCTGGTCAAATAAAATTATTCACGCAAAACACTTCAATTATCTCAACCAAACGTATGTTGACAAACTTTCGTCAAACAAATGGTTGGGTATTGGAGAGTTGAGCGCAGAAATAGAAGGATTTATGCTTGCCATTCAAGATAGAGTTATTAATACTAAAAATTATAGGAAGCATATAATCAAAGATATAAATCAAATTGATGATTTATGTAGAAAATGTTTGGCTTTTCCGGAAACTATAGAACATATTATATAGGGATGTTCTATATTAGCGCCGTCCGAGTATACATTTAGGCACAATCAGTTTTTAAAAATAATTCACCAAAGTGTGGTAATTAAACATAACTTGATTGATTGCTGTAATGTAGTACCATATTATGAATACGAACCAAATTCATTTATAGAAAATGAATTTTATAAAATATATTATGATAAAACTATACTAACAGACAGAACAATTAGTCATAATAGACCTGATATAGTTTTACATGGCAAAATTAAAAAAAATAACTTATATCATTGATGTAGCTATTCCAAATTCCTGTAATATTCAAAAAACTGTATCTGAAAAAAATAGAAAATACACAGATTTAGGAAATGAGATTAAAAGAATTTGGCATTCTCGGACTATAAGAATATTACCATTTGTTATTTCGGCTACTGGCATAATACCTAGGAATCTGATTCAAAATTTAAGCATATAAGATTTATCAAAGAATTTGTATATAAAAATGCAAAAATCAGTAATTTTAAATACATGTAGGATTACAAAAGATTTTTTAAATATTTATATTGAGGGATCACTAGGATTTATAGGTTCAATTAGAAATGCCACAAAGCCGAACCCTCTGATATGAAAATATCTGGAGTCGGTGAATTATATTCCCATTTGGTCTCTAGTAGGTTGACATGTTGTTCTTGTATTATTTTGTATTTATAATACTTATATAGTGCAATTGCATAGTGTGGGTTGACTAGATGATCATTTGGGGAAGTGTGTGAAAGGGTTTAGTTTTTCCTGTGGGGAAAATTTAACCCGGACATTTAAATCTGGTGCGTAAAAAAAATGTTTACATCAATCAACATGTTTCATGAACGATGTTCACATCCTCAGGATCAAATGTATACTAAACTTAAAAATTAAACATAGATCACATACGGGAGGAAAGGGTAGAAGGGAGGGGAAGGGGTAAGAGTGGGGAAGTTTATTAAAATTAGTGATTTCAAAGTCATTAGCAGGGAAAGATCGGTTAAGTGGGAAAAGGTTCAAAAGAGGGTTTATTAAAATTTGCTGCTTATTAATTATGTCTGCTTTATTATTTACAGTTTTTCCGAATTTTTTGTCTTTTCAAGCAAAGTTATTTGTCTTTTCATTAAAATAAATAATGCCATCACAAAGTGAAAACCTTTCCGAAGAAGTTTTCTTCGAAAAATTATAATTAATACGAAACAATAAACAATGCAAGAACAACATGTCAACATACCATATAAAAATCATTTTCTAAAAATTAATTTTATAAAATATTTTCGTATTGATAATATGGTATTACTAGCTTTTTCCCGCGGCTTCGCTCGCGTAGCATTAGGGGGGTGCCCACTCCACCTCCTCCACTTTCCCCTTATTGTATTACCCTTAATTTTTATTCCAAACTTGCTTTTAATTAACATTTTAGGAAGAGGATTCAATGCTAAGTAAAACCAAAAAGGACTCAATGAGTCTCCTTGAAAAATCCCTCTTTTTATCGAAATGCCCGGTACAACTATTTTCTTTCTTTTTAAATTGAGTAAATCGTAAACAAGTGAATCGGTATTCCAAAACGACATAATATTTTCTGAAAAGCTTATAATAATGGGGTTATTTTATAAATGTTTAATACTTTGATCAGCCACGAGTGCGGGACACTATCGAAAGCCTTTTGGTAGTCTATATAGCAAGTATATAAATTATGATTTTGAGTTTGAATCTGTTTTAGAATTACAGAACCAATAACTTATTGTTCTTTACATCCCATATGCTGCTTTCTGCGACAAACTTTTTGTTGTTCAGATAAAATATTTTTTTCATCTAAATGAGCATATATTAAGCAAGCAAGAGGTTAAAATTTTGTTTATTATCGGTAAACATGTAATAAGTCCATACTGAGAGGCAATATTCATATTTTCGCTTCTGGGCAACATATAAATAATGCCTTTAGTTAGAAAATTTTGAGGTTGTCTGGTAAATTTTCAAAGATTTTTTGCCAAAAGAGGAAGTAAAGTGGTCAGACGTTTGTACCAAAAATTATGTATCCAATCACAACCCGTGGCTTTCCAATTATGAGTATTTTTAATAATTTTGACTAATAATTCAAGCAATATATCAGAAAAACTTTATTATTTTTATTATAATTATAAAAATAATAATAATAATAATAGAGTTTTTTCTGATATATCGGTTGAATTTTTAGCCAAAATTATTAAAAATACTTTCTCATGAAAGCCACGGGAAAGCCACGGGTGGTGATTAGATACACATTTTTGGTACAAACGTCTGAATACTTTACATCCTCTTTTGGCAAAATTTTTTTTTGCTATTATTGTAATAATAATTATTATTAAATCGCCTATAAGTGTTGGTCTGTAGTATGCAATATATCGTCTGTAAGGCTTCATCACAGTTTGATAGTGCCTTCAGAAGGAGAAACAGATGTCACGCGTAATAATAATTACACAACAGAAGCTGCTTATAAATAAGTTACGGTTTATATAAATGGATTTTTTTATTATTTATGTATTTACATTTAAACCCGCTAAACTACTTATGTAGTTTGTCAGCAGGTAAATAATGACAACATTGGTACATTTTTAAACATTGTATACATATATTAGAATTGAAATTAAAACACTTTTATTATTAATTTTTTAAACTTTATGAGTAAAATCTCAAATTATAATATTTAATTAAATGAAGACAATATTAGCGAAACTCAATCGAAATCTGGAGACAGAAAAATCAGAAAAGATATTGGCTCCGCTGGGACTCGAACCCAGAACCCTTTTCTTACATGGAAACAGCTCTACCGATTAAGCTACGGAACCCATATTAATTCGGTCACTTTTAACTGTATCATACTTCGACTAAGAACTACCAACATTATCTTCATTTACTTAACGCACATATTATTGGCTGCTATCTTTATATATGATTACAAGATTCAACTCGAACTAAATGCAATCTAGATAGTGTCTGGATAAATTTTATCCATTTTATTTGTAATACGCGACATCTATTGACTTTTTCTGCAAGTCTAGGATGAATATTTATTATTAATTTTTTAAACTTTATGAGTAAAATCTCAAATTATAATATTTAATTAAATGAAGACAATATTAGCGAAACTCAATCGAAATCTGGAGACAAAAAAATCAGAAAAGATATTGGCTCCGCTGGGACTCGAACCCAGAACCCTTTTCTTTCATGGAAACAGCTCTACCGATTAAGCTACGGAACCCATATTAATTCGGTCACTTTTAACTGTATCATACTTCGACTAAGAACTACCAACATTATCTTCATTTACTTAACGCACATATTATTGGCTGCTATCTTTATATATGATTACAAGATTCAACTCGAACTAAATGCAATCGATTTTAGCAATAAACTTTATAATTACCTATATGTACCTTAAATTAACAAAATAATTCCTTAAATTAACAAAATAGAAACATTCATTGTATAGAGACAATATTGTGTACCCCTGCCTAAGTTTGTATAAATACCGTAACATCAGAATTTCAACTACCAGTCTGAAAATGTCCGTAGTAGAATGAAACCGGTCCCGGTGAAAATAAATAAGTGGTAGAAAGTACAAGTGTTTTAATTTCAATTCTAATACAATTGAATTCCACAACGAATTAACAGTCCAAAAACTAGAATCATTTTTATAATTTTGTTACATGTAAATAGAACTATAAGCCTTGTATAATAAAAAAGTACGAAGGGGTTTGAACAAATGAATATAATCACAAGTAAATTAATAGTTTCATGTATATGCGGTATTACAAAAATTGTAATGAATGTGAGTTTCAATAAAGAATACAAGGACTTGGGTAGGATATCAATATAAATCATCCCTATCTAATAGCCATTTCCTTGGACTTTGACTTTACCATTATTTGACTTTACCATTAAAAACGTTATTATTTTTTATTGTCATTGGTAGTTTATTAGATATTTTTGGTACAATATAGTTTAGGGTTCTTTCACCGTATTTATTGGTATGCGTATACAAAATGTTTAACGAATGAAAACAGTTTACTCATAATTGAGAAATATATAAGGGTTGGCCCTAAAATTGACCCCTGTGGAACACCTGTTGAGATATTTTTTTTTGCTAAATTAATTAAAGTATTTTTACTGCTATTTGTCGATCAGTTAGTATTTTTTTAACAATACTAGTAGCTTTCCTCTAATTCCCATTGCCTCCATTGTTTCTAATAGTATATTTGTATCAATGGTATCAAATGCATTTGAGATATCTATGAACAAAACCAATACATGTTTTTTTAAATTTAATTCATAATTTATGTGATTTGAAAATTCCTGAAGAAACATTTCTGTACTCTTTTTCTTTTGAAATCCAATTTGATCTAGCAAGGAGAAAGATTCTAAATAGTTAAGTTTTATGGAAATGTATTTTCCAACATTTTTTTCTAGGGCTGGCAATATGCTGATTGGCCTATAATTTTGTATATCTGAATATTTGCCACCTTTGTAAATTGGGCTAATAATGTTACTTTTATGTTCATCTGGTATTACTGCTTGCTTTAAAATTACATTGATAAAATGGGTTGTATCAGGCCCCAAAATGTTAATATATGTCTTGATGTCAACCATTCGAATGTTGTAAATCTCCGGTGACTTTGAATTGTTTATTTTGCTAACAATATTATTGATTTAGCTCTTGGTAGGTACATACTACGTTGCACTGCTGCCGGTCTGGCGGTGGATGCTATATAGTCACATTTATGAACCATAGAGCTAACACTGTTCGTGAAATATTCAACAAAATTATTTGCCACAGTTTCTTCATTATGCGTTTTTAACATATACTTTGACTTGCGTCCTAATATTTTATTTATTTTTTTATTTTATTTTTTTATTTTAATGACAATGTAAGGATAAAGTAAAATTACAAAATAAGTCAAAATACAAATTAAAGTGGTTTGTTTAAAGTCCTCCTCACCAGGTATTCCTGTTCCGAGGCGGACTGTATGTTGCTGAATGGGTGTAGATTTTTATTTCCTCATCTTCTAGTTTCTTGATTTTCATAAAATAACAATAAATAAAATAAAAGTATTTATGTTTGTTGTCTGCAGGTTGTATTGGGGTTACTTTATAATTTTAATGATTTCCTCATCTTCCTGTTTACTTAACCATAATTTTATGTTTTTTTTTAAACATTTGTATCTCCATGGTGTTCTTAATTTCAATTGGAAGGGCATTATATAATTTTGTAGCATGGAAATTATGGTTTTTCTGGCCAAAAGATGTGTTTAATTGCGGGATGACCCGTAGTTTTGAGGATTTTGACCTTGTAGTGTAAGTGTGTTGGTCAGCAAGGTATTAATATTTTTCTTTAAATTTGAGTAGTGCATTTTTTGAGTATAATTTAATAATGCTGAACACATAAAAGTTTTTTAAAATTTCTTTTGATGGAGTTTTTATGGGTACTTTTAGGATTATTTTTATTGTTGCCTTTTGCGTTTTACCTAGCTGCTTGATGTGAATGTTTGAGGCAGTTCCCCATCCTATAATCCCATATTCTATGCGTGATGGCAAAGAGCATAGGAGACTTTATATAAATCATTTTTATTAAGTATATTAAAGTAGTACATGAGCTTTGTAAGTTTCTTTGTGATGCTATTTATGTGGGAGTCCCATCGAAGATTTTCATCGATTTCAATGCCGAGATATTTTATGTTTTTAGAATGTGTTATGTTGGGGCAGTGGCATGATTAGGTTAAGTCTTTTCCTTGCCAATTGTGTAATTTAAGAGCATAATCCTCTGCTGGTTGTCCTCTGGCCATTATAGAAAAAGTTAAATATTTAGTTTTGTTCACATAAAGTGTAAGTGAGTTTTTAATCCATTTTTGCAGAAGTACAAGTCCGTGTTCAGCATCTTTGAAAGTGGTTAACCAATCACTTTCATTAAATAAAATGACAGTGTAATCAGCAAAACTAATGATTTTTCCTTTAGTGTGTAGGTTGCAGATATCATTTATATATATCAAAAATAATAAAGGTCCTAAGACACTTCCTTGCGGTACACCGTAATTGATTGAGAGAGGCTTACTTTTACGGTTTTCAATTTTAACACACTGTAAACGTTCTGACATGTAGCTTATTAGCAGATTTAAAGTTGTGTTTGACATCCCAATTTTTTTAAGTTTCTTGAAAAGGATTTTATG
This sequence comes from Limnephilus marmoratus, assembly GCA_917880885.1. NCBI lineage: Eukaryota > Metazoa > Arthropoda > Insecta > Trichoptera > Limnephilidae > Limnephilus > Limnephilus marmoratus. The sequence goes on along the minus strand of OU862923.1, from coordinate 54,279,988 downwards.
GTCTATCGCATTAAAAGCCTTTTGCAGGTCTATAAAAATTTATAAAAAAAGATTTATTTCCCTTGTCTAAGCTTTTTGAGATCGTATTTATGATATCGTCTATGGCGTCGGCAGTACTCAAGTTTTGTCTAAAGCCGTACTGGGATTTTGATATTAGGTTATTTTCTTCTAAGTACATCATAAGTTGTTTTTTTAGTACTTTATCCAATATTTTAGAAAATGTACTTAGAGGGCTTATCGGTCGATAGTTATTGATATCATTTTTACATCCTTGTTTATATATAGGTATAACAGTAGCTTCTTTAAGGGACATGGGAAATATACTTTTTGTTATAGATAGATTGATAAGGTGTGTCAGTGGGAAAGTAATTTCTTCACATAGATGTTTTATTGTATTTGTTGAGATTACTTCATCGCCTGATGAGACATTTGGTTTTAAGGAAGTAATTATATTTTTGATTTCGTCAACGGTTATTTGTTTGAAATCAAATTCCTTTTCCAGAATGCGAGCTTCATTTGGTTCAACTGCATCATTAACACACAGTGTTATTTGTTTTGCTAAGTTTGATCCAATATTTGTAAAAAAGTGATTAACGTGATCTAGAATTTTGTCAGGGTTTTCGGCATCTATATGCCCATCCTATGATGGGAACCTTGTTTATGTTCAGTTCATCTATCTTAGATGTATCACTGGTGGATTTAGAATTGGTCACTTCATTATTAATTTGCCGCATTTTTCTGGGATTATCGTTACATTCGTCTATTTTATTTTTATAGTAGGATTCTTTTGTGTTTATGATATTCTTGAAAATGTTTCTGTATCTTTTGTAGTATCGTAGCTTGTGTATATCGTAAGGATTTTGTTTAAGTTTTTTATGTAATTCGTCTCTTTTTCGTATACAGTTTATAATATTTTGTGAGATCCAAGGCTTAATGTGTATATTCTTATGTGAAATTTTCTTCACAGGTTTTTTTGGTATTGGCCACTATGTTATGTTGGATTATATCAATGAAGCTGTTCGACGCATCATTTGTGTTGTCAATATTCTGTATTTTTTTCCAATCAGTACATTGCAGGTTTTGTTTAACGGCATTCCAGTTTGTTTCAGATTTTTCTATTATCGTCGGTCTATTTTGAGTTTTCCTTTCTTTATTTTGATTTATAGCTAGGATTGTTGTAAAATGGTCAGTTATTGTTGACTCGTATATGACAGATTGAGTATGTTTTTTTAGTTTTACTCATAATATGGTCAATGCAGGTTTTGGAATTGTCAACTTTTCTAGTGGGTTCATTTATAAGACTTTTAAGACCATGTAAGGCTAATATCTGCAGATATTCATTTTTTTGGGGATGACCATTTTCCAGAATATTGATGTTTAGATCTCCGATAAGAAAGACATTTTTAGTTTCTTTTTGTAGAGTGAGTTCATATATCCAGCAATTTCCATCGGTGAAGATTTCTTATTTATCCAATATTCAGTGAGAATTATGATGTCAAAGCGGAGTCCGATATGTTTTAATTGAATTTGCAATTCATCAAAAATTTTATTTATGCTTCTTATATTTGTATGTAGAATTCTGAAATAATTATTTAAAGTTGTTAAAGCCTTTGGTTTACAAGTAATTATTGTGGTATTCATTTTCACAATATAAATTATTAAGTGGATTTAGTAATGTTTTTTATATAATTTGCTAAATTATTTTTACCATATCATCTAGGTGCTTTATGTAGATAATTTTATCATCTTGTTTTTAACAAATCATAATTTTGCCTTTTTTGTACCAAACGTATTGATAATTTTTTTCCCTGGCTACTTGTTTCGTTTTCCATAATATTTCTTTGTGGTACGGGCTCAATTCTTCGCCGATGTAGATAGGAGATGTCGTCAGATCCTTTATTTTAATATAATTTATTTCTTTTTTCTTTTCAAGGAGGGAATCTCTTTTTCTTTTATCGGAAAAGATCGCAAGAAGTTTTGGAGGGGCTCCATTTCGTCTGTTTGAGACTCTCGTGACGTCAGTTATATCTGTATGTAGAAGGTGGATTCCTGCTGCGGCAGCAACTTTTTTTACAATTTCCAAAGGTTGTTCGCGGTTTTGTTGTAGAATTCCTGCTATTTCCAAACTATTTGATTTTGTTAAGGTCTCCATATCAGACAGTCTGATTTCAAGCTTTTTTATTATAATATTTTTTTCCGTTTGGTCTTTTTTAATATTCTCAAAATCTGTTTGAATTACCCGATTTAGATTATTTGAGACCTCAATTTTTTTAATATCTCATCGTATTGAGCACTGATAAAATCAATGCGTTTAGAAGTTTCGGAAGTTTGTAAATCAATTTTTGTAAATATATCTTTTTTAAGGGTTTCAAATTTTTTATCGATGTACTCGATAATTTTATCCATGTTTATTTTATTTTCGGAAATTATTGGGGTTTTGCTACGTGTAGTCATCACTATTTTAGTTAGTTCACAAATGCCCCTCACAAAGTATGCTTGAAGGAAAATTGTTTGTGGCAATCACTATTTATTTATTTTATTGCATAGACTGTGGCATAGACAAAGTCACTAAAATTGACAGTTCATGTTTTTGTGAATTGGGATTTGCGTAAAAATCACTCACACTATATCTTAAAACTAAAACTTTTTGATCCCTCAAAGGTAGGACTTAAACGTTTAAACGTTTAATTTAATCGATTTATTTTGCCTCCAAACAACTGCTATTTATTTTTAGACTAGTTTATAAGAGAATTTTCGATCTTAGTACTATAGTTAACCATATTTTTTCCCAAGTTTTTTTTGTGTCTCCGAAATAATTTTTGAATTTATTGTTAAAAAAGGTAGACTAACATTTGATAATTTCTTTTGTTACCTTATTTCTGAAATTTTTATATTCTAATTCAAAGAATTGATTGGTAGGGAAATTCTTCGACCTTCTGTACAGTAAATCTTTTTTTATTTATTACAAAATATCAGAAGTTATCCAAGATTTTATTGCGAGAGGTCTTTTTTTGGATTTATAATACATAACGATTTTACTTTGTTCATACAAATCATTAAAATAATTTTTAATTTTACTGTAAAATATATTGCAATCTTTTTCCTAAAGCAAGGTATGCCACTTAAAATTATGTATATTTTTGTCGATTTTGTTTCGAGATAAAATTGAAATTTTTTCACCGTGTTCTGTGACTTTTTTACTTGCGCCATATTTAATGTTAACCGCTGTCATGAAGTACTTTCCCGAATTATAACTTCCTACCCCTATATGAATATTTCCGTCGTCAAGTACTAAATATTTAATATTAGTTGTCAAAAGCTTGCAACATTGACTAGATCTTTTGATTGGTCAAGAATTCGGCGTGGGAGGGGGGAAGCGGTCAGCCAGGGGGCTGCGGGCTTCTTCCGAGGTTTCTTCTGGTTTTAACTGCGCTATGGGTCGGTCTCTTTGCATTTTGACCAGGGCCGCCTAGATCCGTTTGGTTCCAACGTTTTTGGAACACGTGATTTAAAATATAGTTAAATTTGATATTTAAATCAACTCAGTGGTGTTTCCGGATGAGGTCCTCTGCCCAGATGCTGCCCGTGACAGTGTAACGTACGTAAAACTTATATAATTATGTGTTATCATTCAACCCTTTTATTCTATTTTAGAATCATTAACCTTGAGTTCACAAAGAGATTAAAAGCTTTTCCTAGAAGCGTCGAGTCATTAATAAATTCACCAATTATTTAAAAGCGACAAAAGATCTTCTAATTTTATTAAAACCCTACCTATAATTATTCCAACAATAAAGCGACAGTCGTTTTGAATCCAAATCAGAACGAACTGAGAACACAATTTCCCCTGAAGAGCTAGCTTGGGATATAAAGTAAGTACATAGTAGTTGGTTTTGGTAAGTATGTGTCTTGAACATTGTGGTGTTATTTATTATTAATTTGTTATAAGTTCGTAATCAGGCGGTTCGATCCCGTGGTTACGTAACACTGACGCTTTCCAAACGTGGGGCCAGATTTGGTTCATTATGATTTGTCGCTTTCCTTGATTTTTTGACTCCATGCTGTTTTTCGTGATGTATGTATAAATATGTATATAATAGTCTTTTTTTCCCATTTAAACATATAGGTAAATAAGTGATTTTGAATTGTGTTAAGACCCCCGCGTTTTAAATCCCGCGTCTTGGAGCCCACGTCTACGCATTTTTCAAATGCCGCCATTGTGAAAACAGCACGTTTTTTAGACCGCTGGTAGCCTTTTAAAAATTAATCGAAGTCATCGCGTGGAAATCCACACGTGTTAAACAATCGAATAATGTGCTTCGCGTTTATGTTTGGCCTGCGAGAAATTGATCCACGCGTTTGGTGTTACAAACGCGTCGTTTTTTGGAAACAGCGACATTCTAAACTGTTAGCGTCCATTTTGATCCACGTGTTTTTTCAACCGCCAATAAAACAAAGCATCTCACAAGTGTTCGAGAACCAAGTTTTTATCGTTTAACAGCCACCATTCTGGAAGCATCGCAAATCACCACGTGTTTTTGACCGTCAAATAATTAATCACGCCGTATTTTGAAAAGCTTCATTTTAGTTTCACGCGATTCTTAAAACAAAATGGTTACCGAAATCTCAGAATTAGATAATCTGCCAGCGTAGGTAAATGCATTGAAGGTACAGTATACCCGCTCAAAAGGGAAGATAGTGAAAGTCGAGTATAACCAAAATTCGGTATCTAAGCCTTGCTTGAAATGGCTTTAGCTATATTTGGTGATTGAATATTGTGAACTTCTGCTAAAAAACGGCGTGGTGGTTATTTGTCAGTTAGTTCTTTAACAATTTTTCCTTTAGTGAATGCCGCTCGCATAGCACGCCAATTTAAATAATGTGACCTCAAGTTTAGTTTGCTTGACATTGGTTTTAAACACATTTGAATATTATGAAGACGTTCGAGTTAAAAATTCTACAAAAAGCCATCAACCGCGGTAAACGGTCGGAAGCAGGTACTTTCCTAGGGTCGACGGGTCCATTTTTACGACCGAGCACCGGATGAGATCTATTGTCTTGACAAATGCACTTTTGGGCATACTTATTGACGAGTCGGCCGATGGACAATGGTTATGTTGGGTTCCTTTGGAGACAATAGCTATTGTCTGAAGGGCTGAAAAATGCACTGTTAAGCATAAACCTTTTTTTTCATAGGCAAAGAATTTGTTTCAAATATCGGAAAGTACCTACCTAGTAGATGCAATTATTTTTAGAATAACGGTCATTAGTTTGAAACAGAAATTGACCAGTCTCAGAGTGTGTTGAGACCATATTTTAGCGTTATTTTCGTTGAAACGAGCTGACGAGGGATTACCTATAACTGAGGCGCTGGTTATACAATAGATAGTTCAGGGGCAGCGGTACCCATGCCCGCAACCCCAAATTGATACGACAACGAAGTCTATGAAAACGGAAGTACGATAGCTATTTTTTTTAAATAGATGGATATAATCGGTATCTGTTAATATTAATGTATAGGTATTACTATTAATTAATTATTTTACAGAGAAGTGATAGTGGGTTCGATTACCTATTACGTTGGACTTTCGAGATTTTATGTTCAGGATAGATCAAGTGTCTAGATTTATTCAACTAACGGTGTAGATTGATTGCATAGAAATCAATAGATGTTAATTGAAATTAATGTTATTATCTGAAATAATAAGGATAAGGAGCGAACTAATTTACAGGTATTTGATAAGTTGATGCAAGAGGAGCAAGATGGAATTCAACTAGAATGTTGCCCCTACCAATTAGAATTTTTTTGAAAGAAAATCAAGATGGAATCCATCTAGGATTAGCCATTAGCCAAGTGGAAAATTCTCCTAATAATTTTAAAATTTATTTGTTGGAGTAGAGTTTCGCGCTAAGCGACGTGAATCGTGTTTTGATTGATGTATCATTCAAATGATTTTGTAGAAACCGGAGAAATCAACGTATTATGGAAATAAGATATGAAATTGACACTACACACTTCCACACATACCTACACTCATCGTGCTGTTTTCGAAAGGACGCTTTTGGAACAGTGCATACATTACATTCTTCGCTTCGGAGTAATTAACCGAATGCGATAACCACACTTCACATTTTTACTATACGACTATATCATGCAATATTTGTATTGTATTTTATAGTGACAATTACTTAATATGAACATTGCAGTACTCTGGTGAGAGTAACGCGGGTCATTGATGCCCTCCTTATTTTGATTTGAGTTTGTCTTGTTTAACTCGGTACAAAAATAAGATGGCGCCCCGTGGCACAGCCCTCGTAAATGAAGTGGAAAAGCGATACTATTTTATGATATATTTCAACACTTTCGTCTCTGACTTCTGCATTATTATTTGATTATTTATTATTGTTGTCATCATTAAAAAAATACTATAATGCGCTGACTACAATAACTTTAAATATTGCCTTAAAACGCAATACATCGACGACAATTATATCACAGTGCATGTGATAAAACCTGAGGTATTATTAATGTGTGTTCTGGAAATATTGGTGGCCTTAAGTAAGAAGGACTCATTATTTCTACTGGAAAGTTTTAATTTGAAGTGGATCATTACGGTGTTCCAATAGCGCTAAGTTTTTTTTTCAGCTGTTGTCCTGATTATACCTACGTCGGAATCTTATAAGATTTCTGACACTATGTGGGTCACTAAAGGACTTTGATTTTATGTTGTCTGTTTTATTATCTGTTTTGTTTTATTATGTCGTTAACTAGTAATCCGTACTGTTAAAAAGTGGATACTGACTTCACTGAGCCACTACCCTTCCTTTAAAAGGGGGTTAAATGTGCTTTGTGTTCTACGACATACGCCAATGCATACATCACGACATCTAATGTGGAGTTACCTTACGCTTTGATCTCTTGTTGCTTATACAATTACTGTTCAGATAATTTTGTTTACTCTGTGTGCCTTTATGCCTAAGTGTTTGTACTTTTCTAATAATTTTGTAATTTTATTTCATGTTGACTATTCCTCTAGACGCCCTGATGGACATTACACACTGACTTGCACTGCCTAGAAAGTTGCGTGTAACGAAGTTGCGTGTAACGAAGTTCCTGTCTAATTGATACTTTGATACTTTATGTATATTGTAAACTATATAACTTATTGTAAACTGTACAAATTTTTGCCTAGGTTTTTAATGCTGAATCTCTATGTGAACGATTTTTTTTTTGTAAAGTTTATTGAGGGAATTCTTTGAAGGGTTTAGATTCAAAAAACCTTCGTTACAACGGCGGTTTTTTCCTGGTGTTTTCGGGGATGTGTCATGAATTACTTTCCTGAATTATAACTTCCTACCCCTATATGAATATTTCCGTCGTCAAGTACTAAATATTTAATATTAGTTGTCAAAAGCTTGCAACATTGACTAGATCTTTTGATTGGTCAAGAATTCGGCGTGGGAGGGGGGAAGCGGTCAGCCAGGGGGCTGCGGGCTTCTTTCGAGGTTTCTTCTGGTTTTAACTGCGCTATGGGTCGGTCTCTTTGCATTTTGACCGGGGCCGCCTAGATCCGTTTGGTTCCAACGTTTTTGGAACACGTAATTTAAAATATAGTTAAATTTGATATTTAAATCAACTCAGTGGTGTTTCCGGATGAGGTCCTCTGCCCAGATGCTGCCCGTGACAGTGTAACGTACGTAAAACTTATATAATTATGTGTTATCATTCAACCCTTTTATTCTATTTTAGAATCATTAACCTCGAGTTCACAAAGAGACTAAAAGCTTTTCCTAGAAGCGTCGAGTCATTAATAAATTATTTAAAAGCGACAAGAGATCTTCTAATTTTATTAAAACCCTACCTATAATTATTCCAACAATAAAGCGACAGTCGTTTTGAATCCAAATCAGAACGAACTGAGAACACAATTTCCCCTGAAGAGCTAGCTTGGGATATAAAGTATGTACATAGTAGTTGGTTTTGGTAAGTATGTGTCTTGAACATTGTGGTGTTATAAGTTCGTAATCAGGCGGTTCGATCCCGTGGTTACGTAACACCGCAGTTAAAAAATGATCCGCTATAGTAATATTATTACATACACATGAAGAAAGAGTGTCGTTTTGTTTACATCCGCTGTTAACTCTAACAAATATGTGGTCCAAACAGGAGTGAGTAACTTTTCCTGCTAGAATCGCTTCCCTTGTTACGTCACAAATGCATTTGATTAAATAATTATCGGACATTATATTTTCATATGCCATAATAAGCGGGTTTTGACAATTTAATAAGTCCAGGTTAATATCTCCAATAAGTAAAACATTTTCTTTGGGGCTTATAGTAGTCAGAACGTCAGATATTTCACTTAAAAATAGAGGTTTGCTTGAGTTGTGGGGGCGGAATATTGCTATGATGTTTAAAATACTCTTGTTTGGAAGCGTCATAGAGCCAAGCACACATTCAAAATGATTTGTTTCTATTGATTTCTGTTGAAACGTGAGTTCATCTCGAACATGCAGCAATATACCTCCTCCCGATTTTTTAGTACGGCAATAATTGTAACATTTAAATCCAGGAATATTATACAGACAGACAAGATCCGGTGTTATAGCCGTTTCACATAACATTAACACATGAATATGCTCCCAGTATAATAATGTTATTGAATAGGTACATATAATTGCAATCTTTTTGAAGCAATATCAACCTTTTCACCAGAGAAGGCATTACAACTGTTAGTTGATTAATGATGTCATGTAGCTGCCAAAGTTCCCGTCTCAGAGACGGTAATAAAAAAATCATTTAAGATTGTTTTTAAGGTGATTCGTGCTTACTACAAAAAACAGGAGAGCTCGGAGTGTGCAGAGTGTTGGGAGACTGCACAGAGGCAATAGAAGGGGCCGTATATTATGGCATTGATGTTCAGGTAACTTATTGTTTATTTATTGGATAAATTAACATTCACACAGGACAGTTTGTGCAAGTTCAATATCGCATCTGAAAACCAATTTCTTACGGTATTCCTCATTATCTTCGCTCTCCTACTAAAAAATAATGATTTTTAAAATATCAAAATTATCTAATTAAATGAAGACAATATTAGCAAAACTCAATCAAAAATCTGGAAACAGAAAAACGACAAAAAGATATAGGCATCTCTGGGACTCGAACCCAAGACCTTGAGCAAGAGTTTGAGTTTCGCTAATATTGTCTTCATTTAATTAAATATTACAATTTGAGGTTTTACTCATAAACAACATTTTCCGCTTACTGTGGTGGTAGTAGGTGATTTTCAAACATTGTCAGATTAAACGTAACCGGGGAAGGTTTGTCTTTCTTAAATATATGCGTTAAACAAAACGCGTGCCTTTTCAAAATAAAACCTATAGACCAGCCCATCAAACCAAGTTGCGGGTGGCGTGACCGTTTCCCGCCCTGTGATTTGTCAATAATGAAACCTCGCATTGTAATATCACTATTTAGGCCTCGAAAATAAAACATGCTTACAAATTAATAGTCACAAAGGTTCGGACTTGTTCACAAAATCAAATATTTTGTTGCACCAACTAGACACACGTGTCGCTGGGCAACCCGTGGTTCCCAATATTCACGTGGTTTGTCTCCAGCTCGTCGAAATGATACCCAGATTTTATGTTAGGGCAAGTCTGCCAATTTAAATGTTTATGAACCTAATAAATTTAGAATGTGTTCCTCAGAACGGGTTTCGTATGTGTTGTAGGTGTGTGGAGTAGTCGGCGGGCTGGAGGTGGTTTGCTGCTCGCCCTCGTCCCCACCGCGCTCCTCCTGCCTGCGCCTGCCCTCCAGCGTGGTCAAGGTACCGCGCACCTTCGCTAAAGCCGGGGACTGTAAGCACTTGTCCACTCATACATCCTGGGAATTGTCCTTGACCTTAAAATTAACATCCTTTTCGCTGTCATCCGAAAGAACTGGAATCGCAATATTTAATGAAAGAGTAAATCATTTTAAGTAGAACTGGAATCACCGTAGTTAACGAAAAAGTCGTAGTTAACGAAAATTTTAAGGTTAATGACAATTCCTCAAGAACCGGAATTAAACATAAACACGTCAAATGTGTTCTTCTTGATTTGCCATTCGTTACTTCACGCTTTCAGTTATGATTCCGGTTCTCAATACTTTAATTTTTTTGAAGTTGGTATGTACGTACATATTTCTTGACAAATTCTTAAATCCCTTTTCCCCATCAACACTTTCACTTAATTTTACTTTTCCTGAAGATTGCATAAACCTAACGGAGAAGATATATCCTTGCCGGGAAACTAACCACATATGGACCAGAGGAGACTACTGCCCGCCTGTCCCAGATAGCGCCGATGTGCACGGCAGAACTGCCACATCTTCTGAGGAGTTCCCGCACCTGGTTAGTTTATACAATTTATTTATTTTTACAATGGGTATTAATTTGATGTCCTTTCTTTACATTAACTCCACACAGGAGGCCCTGAGGAAAATAATTTCCGTCTGGGCCTATGTCATCTGAGATGCTGTGTGGAGGGTATTTTTGAGGAGAGGAAGGAATGAATATTGGTCTTGAAGAGACCCATGTTGTAGGAAGAAGGAAACTCAGAGGCCGGTAAATCATTCCACAGCCGAACTGTTGAACACAAGAACGAGTCGAAGAAGCGACCCGTTCTTATGTGACAAGTGTCAACCGTGAACAAATGTTGGGCACGCGTGGCATGTTTCCCGACTACGCACCGGTGCCGAAGGGATTAATGACGCTAGTTCCTCGGAGTACCTTCCATTGTAATATAGATAGAACAAGGATAGCATTCCAATCGTTAATGACCGCCCGTTTATGCACAGAGTCAAGGGTATTTTTCAGGTATTTTGGACCTCCAGACCAGAGGTGCTTGCAAATTCAACCGTGGGGCGCACTTGTGATTTGTACAGGATTAGAAGTTGTGTACTATTAAAGTATCTGCGGGCCCTGTATAGTACGCCCAGTTTTTGGGAGGCTAACTTAACTCTGGCTTCGATGGAGCCCCCATATCTGAGCTGATCACTTAGAGTTACACCAAGCATATCAATGGAGGGCCTGTTCGGAAGATTGCTTCCGTTGAAGGAGACTAGATTTTCATTTCGATCTCTTTTAGACGTAATCAGACAGGATTGGGTCTTTGAGACTTTAAATTCCACACTACCTAGTTCTGTGAACTACTAGTGTGATTGATTATTCCGATTTGACATGTCGGCCGCCAAGCGCATGTGCGCGCTCTGACTTAATAAAAAGGTGCTTTCAAACATGGCTACCACTTTGACAGAATTGGCCGGACCCGGAACACAATGAACAAATTTTCAAACAGACGAAATGAAAAATGGTCGGGTTGGAACAGAACTCCGCTACACACAGTCGAATATTGTAATAGAACCAACTATCTCTTATAAAACGTGTTCCAGGTTAAGAATGCCGTCTAAATTAATAGTCGCACGAAGAGCTAAAAATGTTTTAAGGGCTTAAATGCGTGAATTTTTTATCTCTTTTCCAAATTTGTGGACTGTTGTCTTTTCTCTTATTTTCTATGTTTAGAATGAAAAGCAGATACAGGCCGAGTAATCTTAAAAATAATATCCGTTGATCTTACAGAGTTCGCCATGAAATATTTTCTCACATATTTATGCACTTATGAACAGTTGTAACACATGAAACAAGATAAGTGGTATAAGAAGTACACACAAATCATTTCTATGAAGTGGTAATTAACCCTTACACAGTTTATAGACAGAGGTACAGGGAGGATCGATGTTCAACAATGATTTCTGTGATGGCACACACTTCTTGCTTCATTTACATTCAATTCTGATACACTTAATGTTATGGTATTCAGACTCCCAATATGATCTTACTCGTGTATTAATTCGCATGCTTTCGCTGTGCCTTTAGACTTCCGAGGTTTCTGCCACTTATCATGAACGAGCGCTAAGCTTCGTATAAAATGTTTTGCATACTTTATTTCCAGGCGCGTATGGGCAATGGAGATGCCAACAACATCAGATGGCGATGTATTGGCTCCCTCATCAGCGAAAGATGGGTGCTGACGGCCGTGTTCTGCCTCACAGTTCCGAGGTGAGTGACAACCTGACAGCTGTTTCGCCTTGTGAAGGCATTACCAAATTGTCGTTTTAGCCGATGTTGACACTCATCCAAAGGTGAGCCAAAATAAACTTCGTGCTGAATATAACTGGCGCAGATCCATTTAAAATTACGGGATATTATAATTGTAGAATTTGTGAAAGTATCAACAAAATATTTGCCTCAAGATCATTGCCTTTAAAAAACAAATTATAAAATTTGATACCTAACATAGGTACCTTAAATATCTAAAATTATTGATTCGATTCAAACTGTTAGGCGAGTACCTACTTTAAATAAATTTATCAACTTAAAGATTTTCAAAAATAGAATCCTGATATAAAATGTCATTCTCAAACACGAACTGTCAAACGTGCGATAGTCGTAAGGTTTTCTGAAATTATCCAATTTTCTGCGCAATTTTCTTCATTTTTCTCTCCGTAAGAACCATCCTCGTACTTCAAGGAATATTCTAAAAAAAGAATTAGCGAAATCGGTTCAGCTGCTCTCGAGATTTGCGCTTAGCAACACATTTAGCGATTCATTTTTATATATAAGAATATAGATAATTATATTTTTTCTTCGAACTTTGCAAAATAACTTTGTGGTATCATTATAGTAACATATCCTGATGAAGACAACATTGTTGTCGAAACATGTTGATTTGTTTTAAAAATAGTGGTTTAAACAAAGTGATTTTTTATTCATTATATAATTATATTTTTTGTTGATAATTGGAGAAAATATCAGAAATGTACCTTTCGAACGACCATACAAGATACGAAATATGTCAATTTTCTTTTTTTTAAATACAGATTTCAAATATAAAATTGAAAATGGTTTAACAAATAAATTTTATGATTATTTAAATGACTATACAAATTCTGGAAACGAGAAATTTTCACGTACTTAGAAATTACTTTTTTTTATAATAAAATAGGTAGTAATTGGATTATTACTTAGCACCGGTTTACGAAATTAGTATTTTATAATAATAGATAGTAATTGGATAATTGCATAGCACCGGTATATTTGTAAGGCAGGATCGCAAGACCTCAAATGTCAATTTCCGTAATGTTCACTTACTACAAAAAGTTATGTGTTCCATGTAAAAATATTATTTTAGATTATGTAACGTATTATATTACTCTAGAGAAGATAAGTTTTAAGAGTTCCATGACAGTTGATCCGGCGACATTTGGTCCGGCGACAGTTGGTCCGGCGACAATTGATCCGGCCGACACTTGGTCCGGCGGACAGTTGATCCGGCGGACATTTGATCCGGCGACAATTGATCCAGACTGATCCTTTAGAAGATTTTTTCTTCAAGTACGTATGTAAAAAGGATATACGGCCGTACAACCAAAGTCGATGTATTTATATCTGAAGGCATCTTGAGAATATTTTTACTAACATTAATTTCGACTCTCCGAAGAAGCATGCGGCAATACAAAATACGACATATTATTACATGCAATCAGTTTAACAAAAAAACCGTAAAAGATTCCTACTTCCGTATAACTTTTTTATTTGAAAATTACACTAAGTGCCATCCTGTATTTGTATGCCTTTCAAACAAAACTAAGGATGTTTTTTTTTTTAAATTTTGATGAATTCATCAAATATTTGAAGTTAATTTCCATGCTCTGTTTGAGTTCTATTCAAGTTCTGTTATTATATCATTACAGGCCAGTTGCTTCATAAAACTGAAATAATCACAGAACCTGAATGGAACCTTTACAGAATGTGAAAATAAATTTTAAAAATTTGATAAATTATTAAATTTTTTTGAAACAACCCATCCTAATTATAACAATACCTACAGAGTCTAGTGTTGACGTATTTTATGTCTACATCAAACTAATTTAAAAAATCAACAAAAAATTAATAGTGAACCAAGTTTAAATGACTCAAATATACTAAATCGAAGATCGCGCATCTAACTAGTGCATTTTTATGCTGCGAAGTGGCCTATTTTCAGTGTTTTTGTCTTTATTAAAAACTTTCACAAACTGTCAATATTTTCTAAACGAGTCAATCGATATAAATTAAATTAAATTCGTCAGTATTCATTCAGAATTGAAACGTTACTTGAAATGGCTTTAGGCGTGTTTGGTGACTAGATCTGAATAGCCAGGAAATTTTTTCACATATCCTTCTCCTTCCCACTATCTTCAGCCTCACAACATATCAAAATTAGGAATGCCATAGTCTCACTGGCTCCAGACGGTTGAGAGCAGTTGGGACTCTTGTGTTTTGATTGATAAAAGTTCTAAAAAATAAAAATGAAATTATAAAAAAATTAAAATCACATGATTTTCGTAATTTGTTCGCTGGTGTACAGTGTGTGTAGGTTTAATCGGATTACTTGAAATGACTTGACTAGATCTGAATAGCCAGGTACGTTTTCCACATCTCCTTCCCCTCCCCACTACCCTCAGTATCACACCATACCAAAATTGGGGATGCCATTGGCTCGAGACGGTTGAGAGCAGTTGGGACTCTAGTGTAATTTTCAGATAAAAAAGTTATACGGAAGTAGGAATCTTTTTCGGTTTTTTTGTTAAACTGACTGCATGTATAAGTATGTCGTATTTTGTATTACCGCATGCTTCTTCGGAGAGTCGAAATTATTGTTAGTAAACATATTTTTATAGCGGATTTTCACTCAAGATGCCTTCAGATATAAATACATCGACTTTGGTTGTACGACCGTATAAATCCTCTTTACATACTTACTTGAAGAAAAAATCTTCTAAAGGATCAGGCCGGATCAATTGTCGCCGGATCAAATGTCCGCCGGATCAATTGTCCGCCGGATCAAGTGTCGGCCGGATCAGATGTCGGCCAGATCAAATGGCGCCGGACCAACTGTCGCCGGACCAAATGTCGTTGGATCAAATGTCGGGTCACCGTTTTAAGATTTTCACGGCCAAAAGCATTTTCGTTATTTGTTTATGGGGTGTTATGTCGTGTTGCGCTACCTCCTTCTTTAGTCAACGTTTCGGAAATCGTTGCAGTGTTCATCATCATGGCAGATCTGACACATCTACCGGATCTGCCGGATCTGCCCTGATGATGGACACTGCAACGATGTCCGAAACGTTGGCTAAAGAAGGAGGTAGCGCAACACGGCATAACACCCCAAAAACAAATAACGAAGATACTCTAGAGACGATTATGATAGCCTTTAAACTTCCAGGAACATTATGGCACATTTCTGAAAAGGTATGATGTGAAAACCTTATATCTGCATAGCCTGTGAATAACTTGACAGTAGTCAGTGGTTCACATTTCTCAAGGGTTGAAGATGGTTCAGTTGTTTTATTATAAATTTCACTTTTTTATAAAGGTATATTTAAAAAATTTGTATCCTGTATAGTCGCCCATATTTTTTTAATTTAATTTAATTTTTTTTAATTTTATTTATCTTAAAAAATGGAACATGTTACAATGTTACTTTTCCTCCATTAAAGCATTTGCTTGTGGATGGATGTATTATTTGCATATTATTAAAGCTAAGGAATCGCTACTAATAAATTTTGCGTTGGATTTAAAAATAGATTAACATCATGTACCGATTATCGATTAACCTACTGGAAAATTGATATCAAAATCGTAAAAATCTACCGTGAATAGGTAAAATTGGAAAAAAATATACATAAAACTTTCTTACAAAAGTTTATGGTTCACGTACGGAGTCGAAAAATCAGAGTGAACATTTTGTATTAATTACATATATTACTTCTGTTTCTTTGTGAACACACTAGTTAAAATAAACTACTCAGATTTTTTCTTTACAACAAATTTTATTATTCTTTCTTTATTCAGTACATCACGACCGGCATGGTTACCTCGACGACCGGCGGTGTCTAGTGGCAAGGCTCTTGACTCGCAATCCGAAGGTCGCGGGATCGAATCCCGGCGTGTGCAAATAAATTTTATTTGATTAATATGTGTTATTCCACAATTAATTCTTTTTTTTATTTTTTTTTTATTAAAAAATATTATTATATGTTATTTTTTCAAAAATATGCTATGTGTTATCATATTTAAAATATAATATACTTAGTATATTTGCGGTGTGTTCCAGAGTGGAAGATACTCTTGGTATCACCCTGGAGTAAGATAGCCATTCAGAAATGAAACGTTGCTTGAAATGGCTTTAGCCATGTTTGGTGACCAGATCTGAATAGCCAGGTACTTTTCCACCCTCCTCTTACTCCACCTCCTTCAGCCTCACAACATACCCCAATTGGAGATGCCGTAGTCTCACTGGCTCCAGACGGGAGCAGCTGAGGCTCTTGTGAGGTATTCACGTAAAAAAAAAACAAATATTAAGTCTGTTCATTAAAGGGACGTGTCTGCAAAACATTCAACAATTTCAACACCCTACGAGATGTTGACTTTTTCAACTGTACCTTGAAAACATAAAATCAAACTGGCTGAATATATCTCTTAATGCAAAAATTTAAGATAATTTGATAACTGTTTTCACTGTTCTTATTGTTTATTTTTTCCATTGTTTACATAGTTGATAGTAGTAAATGTCGATGAGTAGTAATCTGAGTACAATAAATTGTTTGTATATTTAGATAATTAATGGAATTTAATTGGCTTATCATCTATTAATTTTACAATATAATTGTCCCTTTGACTGGTTGATTGCGAAATGCAAGAAAATAATAAAAATAAACAGTTCTTTTGATATCGGTAGATTTAACCTCGTTTCTCATTATCATTAGACTTACACAAAACTAAAATAATTTCACCATTGTGCCCATGGCCCGATTTGTCACGAATCCCCACATTTTTTTATCATGTTAACCTTGGTGAGAGAGGATGGGTGACCTTTCTAGCTTACTGAACTTTATTGACCTTGCTGATTGCCGATTTTTGATAATAACGCATGTTATGCTTTTTTTATAAATATTCGGAGGGCCGATAAAAATATTTTGTACTAGCGAGTACCTGGCAAGAGTTGTAATATCACTCAAAGAAACTTTCTTAGCCTCGTCAGCGATTCGGAATTCAGATGAAATGGAAATGACGCGTACAGCACCTGCGAAGCATTATACTCTTATCAAGGCTTCTTAGGGGGGGGGTCTCAAAATGTCACGCTTGGTACAAATGAGAGGCGGCGGGCTTAGGTTTTTGGTCACCGGGGGGGAGGGGGGGTTAAAAATTGCAAAAAGTTGGTCACGTAGTATGGGTACGTTCCCTAATACCTTAACTACGTACCTTTACCCGTACATTGTATGTAGATTACCCCATTATAATGAAAAATTAACCAATAATATTCCAATAATTAATGTAGCAATGGAGCCTAGTAATATATAATGATATTATATATACATATTATGTAAGTTATTTTAAATTTGAAAACACATAAATTTGCTTTTATTTAATTTGCAGCCCTGAAGTGCGGTTCGTGGGCCTGGGAATGGGGATTGCGGGTACCAAGGGCTCTGCGCCTGGGCAGGTCTACAACATCTCCCGGAGAGTGCTCCATCCGGCCTTCAACCGGAGTCACTCCGGCATCCACAATAACATGGCTTTGGCGCAGCTCGACAGAGCGTAAGTCTTTTTCACACAGCCCTAAAGTGCGGTTCGTGGGCCTGGGGAATGGGGAATGGGGATTGCGGGTACCAAGGGCTCCGCGCCGAGCAAGTCTGCAACGTCATAACATTGCTTTGGCGCAGCTCGTTAGAGCGTAAATCTTTCTCATCCAGCCCAAAGATAAACTCTTACCCAGGATAAACAGTTGATTGACATTTTTCGATATAAGTTCTCGTGCTTAACAGCTTGGCTGTGGAATGATTTACTGTTTTTTTTCTTTTTAATAAATAAATCTAAACTTTGTTCATTTTTCTCCTTGAGTACAACTTGAATTTGCTGAAGAAAAATAAATACCACATTTCAGTGGCTAAAGAACATTCTTCTGTGATAACTGATAACCTACGCCGTAGATAAATAAGCCCTGTGTAGAGTTACACAAAAATACTAGGGCTTAAATTAGTTAATTTAGAAGCATCAGAATGAATATGTCGTCGACCATATTAGTATGAACATCACGTATCAATGAATATGTAGGTGCAGCAGAGCATACACGATTGACACATTGATGATACATGTAACAACAAACCAATTAAATTTTACGTATCTCCCGTATTCTTGACCTTCCAAATAAGTTTTCAAACATGGAAATTCAAAAACGAAACGTTACACAAGAATAACAGAATGATGGTAGGTGTGTATTTAGAAGGATTGTGCATTCGGAAAAAATAAATGTATTTGTAGGCTTATATTATCAGGAGGGTATTTTGATTTGTTTTGTAATAGGCTTAGAAGGTTCTATAAATAATCCGACGCTACGGGAGTTGCTATTTCTCCGGCGCTACTGGAAAACACACTTTTATTATTTGTCATTAATCCCAAACTTAAACCCAACTTCCCCACAATCCCGACACGAGTCCCTCTCTATCCTCCCTTTAAGGTAATGGTCTAGTACTCTAGTGTAAGTTACATACCTTCACAACTTGGATGATAATGGTGCTTTCGAATGTAAATTTTCAGGGTCACATTTTCCAATCAAGTCCTTCCAGCCTGCCTCCACACTGGCACCCCTCTGCAAAACAATGGACTGATCCTCACTAGGTTTGATGATGGAATGGATATTTACAAAGTGAGTACCTGAACCCCAACAGTCAACACATTCATATTTTAATTTTATATTTTTTTCATCCTTAAAAAATACTTTATTTTATTGGTTCCACAACAACTCAACAAGGTGTTTTTTTTTCCAATTTCAACACGATCAAAAAATTTCGATGAAAAAAAATTGTCCGTAACCTACTTTTTAACCTATTTCCTAGTTTTTTTCATAGCGGTCACCCTACGAATACCTACATAACTCAAAACAGTTGATCCGTAAGTTAAACAAGTCACATGGTATCCGTTGTGAGAACCCAAGCAGAATTAAATTGCGCGATGAATCGACTACAGTGCAGACCAGCTTTTCCCAAATTATGCGAAAGAGGTCGACGGGTCGACGATCGACGGGTCGCATAAAAATATGAAACATATTTTCACGGAAATACAAGTTGTATGATGTGTGTTTTATGCGGCTGTGGATATCGAAGGACTTTGTATGTGTTTTGAAATGTGTGTGAAAGACCACTGCACAAGTAGAGAGATTGTACATAAAGAAAAGAGAAAAAATGGACCTACTGCGCTGGCACTTTCTTCTTTCTTGGCGGGGTTTATTATGCACTGGTATGACTATATAAGTTGCGGTTACTTGCGGTATGCGGAATTAGGTTTACGGTTGCGGTAAAGCGGTATTGGAATATAGATTTTATGCGGAGAAGGTCGATTAAAAACTGACGTGGGTAAAATAACAATGACAGGTATACAGGGATAGGTAGAAAGGAACGCGTGACAATACTAACTTCAAGTACAGGGTCCATGGTGTATATGTAGATGAATGTAAGTAAATGTAGCTGTATTGTGTAAATGCCCAACCAAAAGTAAATAACATTGAATCAATTAATCGATCCCTTTCTCAAAATATGTTGGTTGCTAGGTAGGTATAGATCAAATTCTCGGGATTGTCTGTTTAGTGGTAAAAAAACTACCGATATAATAAATGTTTGCGTTATGATAGGAAAATTATATTTTCGTTCTCTGTTACAAAACGCTGAAGTTTTTTGCGACACTATTTCCATCGTGTTCTGAATCAGCCGCCCAAAATTACAAGCTTTTAGATTACTTTCAAATATCGGAATGAAAAACGACAGGATTTTGTAGTTTGATCTTTTAAATATGGAATTATTTTCACCTGCAGAACTTTGAGTAGCGGTAAGCGTACAATATAACGGGGTGTTAAGGAACGTACTTGACTTACTTTCCAGTAATTCCTGACATTAATTATTGGAGTCAAAAATGTAACTGAAATTGTGGTCTCCGGTCTTTTTTTTCAACTAAAAACTTTTAAAAACCGATAGATATTGGACATTTACGGCGGTTGTTTCCAACTTTTCGATCGATTAATCTGAGTCTCGGATCTGAAAATCAGCTAGGTGATTTTTTTAGTAACGCTCAATTCACCTGTTGGTCGGAGAGGTGTGTTGGGAAGAGTGTAGTATCGTATCTACGCATTTGAGGAAGTGTTGAGCCAAAATTTCGGCTCAATTGTTGATTAGTAGGATTAGGAACAACGGCCGTTATGGTAGGGGTGAGGGGTTTAGTGGTTACTCGGCTAAGTGACCAGTGACGACATGTGGAAGATTTTTTTGTTTGATTTTGAAAAAAAAAATTATTTTTTTTGAGAAAAACGTCGAAAAAGTGTCACCAGAGACCAAAGTTTAGTTTACGTTTTTTACAATAAATAACGTCAAGTACGTCATTTAACACCCTGTAAACATATGTAGTTTGATCTTAGACATAGATTTTTTTCACCGGCGGCTCTTTTGAATAGGTCACGGGGAAGAAGTACCTATAAAATTAGCCAAGCTACGGGAAAAAGTTTGAGAAACACTGGTGGAGACGATTTCTATTAATCGTTAATAAGTTTGATATGGAATTCATAGATGACGCAACTGGTATTTGAGTTTTATATACATCGAGCAAGTAAGTAAATCCGTAACAAACTTATGTACCTATCTTTGTTGTTATTTTATTTCCGTTATTACATCCTGTATTTTATAATACCATTCTTTCTTGTTATATGTGCAGGTTGTGTATATTTATTATTTTATTTTGACGGCTCTCGACTCACAATCCGAAAGTCGCTGGTTCGAAACCGGCGTGCGCAAATAAAATTTATTTAATTAATTCGCGATATTTTGTTAATTAATTAATTAAAAATAATATAATATGTAGTATATTTGCGGCACGTTCCAGGGTGGATGATACTCTCAGTATTGCCCTAGTGTAAGACCACCATTCAGAATTGGATCGTTGCTTGAAATGGTTTTAGCCGTGTTTGGTGACCAGATCTGAATAGCCAGGTACTTTCCAACCTTCCCCTCCCCACTACCTACAGCCTCACAACATCCTCTCTCCCAACCTTCCTCTTCCCCAACTCCTTCCCCTCCCACTATCTTCAGCTTCACAACATACCTCAATTGGGGATGCCATTGTCTCACTCGCTCCAGACGAGAGCAGTTGGGGACTCTTGTGCAGCATTCATATAAAAAATAAAAAATGAAGTTAGAGGAAAAGAAGTGTAGTAAATATACATTATGAGATAGCGAACCAACATGGAAACAAGACGATGCGTGGATTTGTTATCTTCGGAATTCTTTACTTCTGCAAATATTATTTTTTTTTATTTTTTTTTTATTTCATTTATTTTTTTTTAGAGAAAGGCAAACTTTCCCATTATCAAACATTGTTTACCTACTTACCACCACAGAAAGCCGAAAATGTCGCTTATGTTGTGATGGAGGACTTAGCCAGCCGAGGAATTGAACACGCGACGCCCGGATGGGATCCAAGCGCTATGCCCACTCAACCACCGACCAGTCACATATTATATTTTAATATCAAATTGTTCATTCAAGGTTGGACTGCCCTGAAGCTATAAACTCGTTATCCTTACATATGCCTCCAAAATATACAAGGCGGAATATTTTATTTTACAACAGTAACTTCGCTATGAATTCTGTGATAGAAATAATACAAAGGTTGGGCAATAAACTAATTGAGGTCGCTGACATATTTAATTTAAAATTTGATACATTTAAAGCCAAATTAAAGTCCACCACTTTTTAGATATAAAAAATACAATGAGTGAGAAATCATTTTATTTTATTTCGATTTTCTTTTGTTTGTTGTTTATTTATTGTTCGTATTCTAAATGCATACAAGGAGTAATTAAATAAAAATTAATGTGTTTTGATTTTTTTAATGTTTTTGTTGCTGGTATTATATTGAGTTTATGCTTTATTTGTATGTTTTGTAATCTTTTTTATTTACATTATACTATTGTTATTAATGAAATTTGTATTTGATATGTAAAATAGGCCCAATAGGGCGTTCACAAATAAATAATATAATTCAACACTCTGAAGAGAGAATGGGGACGGGAACGCGTTTGGGAAGGTTTGCAAAGAGCCAAATTTGGATAAAATTTTTGGCGAATCTGGTATTTTCTAGTAGGCTACTTGCTACTCCACACGATTCTCACAAAAAACGATTGAATCACAATATAATAATACTTTCAGAAAGAGTCCATGAAGAAGCTCATTTTGAAGAGAATTGTAAATTCAATAATCTACGTATCCGGCAGGATTAAAGGGCAGGTTAAGATTTACCAGGAAAACTAAATTTCAGAAAAATCGCAACATATTCGTGCAATGAAATTCTAGAATCCAAAAAATCTTAAAATACCTGCTATTTTTCCCATGTTTTATTTCAATTGTAATATTTCAGTGGACCATGGAAAAGTTGAGTCACGCGGAGTGCTCTGAGTTGCTCCCTGAAGACAACTGGCTAATAGGGGGGGTGCAGAACGCCACGCAAATCTGCGCAAGGCCGATAGACACCGGGGGATCGCAATGTCAGGTATGTGATACATCGAGCAGGCTCCACTGTGATACCTGTAATACGAGGTCAATATATCCACGTGCATTGTATGTGGCGGTCGCAGCTGTCGTCTTTTGGAGATAAATTCACATACATGGTAAATTGTAATCTTCTCCATAATTTTTTGGTATATAACTGTTTTATGGAGAATCCGAATAAAATAAAATAAATAAAATAAAATAAAATGGATCAAAAAGAAGCTTATAATGATTTAATCTGTAACAACGGTTTTATAATTATTAAACGTCCTGCTTTACACGGCGCAGGAACAAACTTAATGAACAAGATTGGCTATTCGCCAAACGCCAACGTCAACATATCTTCCTTTCAATAGAATGCATAGTGTTCATATTATATCCAGATTATGTCGCCTTTGTATTCGCATAATTGATTGTTTGATATGTGGATATAACAATGAAAAGGGACAATTTGAGAATGTCACCGCAGAAAAAGTAGAGGGGAGGCGGCTTGCGCCGTCAACGTTGTGAATGTAAAGAGTGGGAAATTTAGTTATCATACTAAATGTAGTTGGGATACTTGGTAGGGTGAACCACACGCATTTGCTTTCTTTCTGCAATCCAGAACAGCAGAAATGAAATAACGATTTTCCAACAAGAATGCACGAGTGCCATTGTGTTTTGTGTAGATCATGTTTTCATTAATAAATTTTACAAAAGATGATTTATTGAATGCTTTTTTATTTTTTAAAATTGTTCCGTTTCTTTGGCTCACCTGTTAAAATGTTGTATCTTCAGGATTTCGGGATCGGAGGGCCGCTGCAAGTGTACAATGGAGACCGGGTGGGGTGTACCTTCCTGCTGGTCGGGGTCGGGATCTACGCCCCGGGCTGCATCGCTCTGGCCTCGCGAGTCGCCGCCTTCGTCCCCTGGATTGAAACCGTTGTTTGGCCGTAGGCGGCTTCACATGGGGTTGCTTTTCAACCAACATAACGATACTGCACACTGGCAGAAAAGACCCGACGATATCGAAATTTGATCGGCATTTCACACGTCACGTGTTGATATGTTGAAACAAGTCGGTGGAAGAATATCGATATACAATAATTATTATGGCGCCTTCCTGTAGTGTACAAGTTTTTACATTGATTGTTAGTTAGTTGCATGAGGGGACAGGTTACACTATTGCAAGATATTTACTCATTCAACGTTAAACAATAATCACGTTAGTTTAATTATTGACGAAGATAAAATCAAAAACTCTCAATGAAAATATGAAATGGGCATAGAAAATAAACATGATAACGGTCGCAACTGGGGCTTGAACCCAGGTCCTCTAATCCTGAGTGAACTGGCACTCTGCCAACTGATTGGTACACTGGCCACCTCATTATATTACGTAATTTTTTTTATGTCATACTTCAATTTTTTTATTACTAATATTATCTTCAACAAGTATGTTTATGTTTATATTACATTATTGATATGACTTATAATATAATTAAAGACTAACAAAACAGGTGACCCCGACGGGTAACCGCTAAATCAGGCCTCTTACCTATTCTACCTGTAGGTACAGGTAGGGTACGAAACATTAGTTAAAGATATTAAGTATGTAGTCCTTATAGCTAAAGACTGATAATCTAAAAGGTTTATTTCATATTATCATAATGTTTTTTTATAACTATTTTATGGCTGGTAAATTTCAGTTTCTATTATAAGATTCTATTTAAGGTTTTTTACGTTTGTCAATTTTATTAAACTCTACCACGTTTATTAGTAAAGGTGTAATAATGTAATTAATAATTAATTAATTACATTAATGCGTTACCTACCTCCATATCCTAGGGGTAATTACACAACTAGGTAACTCTGAAATATCAATATTTTAAGTTACACAATGAAAACATAAGTCTCTCTCCTCGTCTATGAGTGCTACAAACAGATAAGTCGTAACGTATGAACTCATCAAGTTATTTGAGATGTTTTTGTTGGTATCTCCGAAAAACGGAATCTTTAATTCTATAATTAGGTAACTCTAGTTACCACAAGAGAATTTCCATGTTTCAATTAGGTAAATAGTCTTAACTTGTGAATAGTTGTAGCATTCAAATTTGCGGAATTGCTTAAGTTGATTTCGTTGCATTTTTGTATGTTACAACTAGTAAGTCATTCAATTTTTGTAAATAAACACGAAAAAAAATGGTAAAGTTTCCCAACACATCAATCGCGATTTAATCATACTCATCCGTATAAATTTACAAAACCGATTTATCAGGTTGATTACCATCTTATAATTCAATTTCCCAACAAACCTGATTTCTGAGTTACGTAGTTGTAGCAATTACCCCACGAAATGATTTCTTCCGAACGGTGCCGACCTATTTATTACAAACTTTTAGAGGGTTCCCGTGAATTGGTGAATGAGTTGGTGAAAAGGCAATGAATGCGATAGTGGGCTTGACATTCTCAGACATCAAGTTGTCCCACAAAGATCGGGCATTCCCAATGTCTTCTGTCAGCTCGTTGATAAAAATTCACGATGAGAGGGTTGCAGTTGACCCAACATTGCTGGTTCAGCGGATGTGTATAAGCAAACGATCGACAGTATGAGTTGGCCCCATTTCCCTTGGCACTGTTCAATGAAAGTGGGATGCGAAAGACAACTAAATCTATTCTGTATAGCTTATTCGAGCCTACCAAAAAAACTATTCCACTGTCTCAGATGAACATAGTTGATTTCTACTACACAGAGTAATTTGACAAAAAGATGCCTCCGTTGCCGCAATTTTTTTTATTTATTTTTTTATTGTTTTTATTTCTTGCTAGAGCAATCCCGATGAGTTACAGAACTCATTTTAGGACAGGAGGAACATACAAATCATGGGTGGGAGGAAATAGTTAAAATTTTACATAGGAATTTGGATATTAAAATATAAGATTCACATACAATATAGAAGAAAAATAAAAGACAGGTTGAGTAGAATAAACAGCAATGGAAAACAATTAAAGAAAAAGGGAACAAGGTTATACAGATATGGATGATTACAACTTAATGGAAAAGAAAAGAAGAGAAAAGAAACAAGACAATTGAACATGACAAGAAAATTACAAAGTTTTATCCTTATACATACTTAAAAAATATTCTTTTAAAGCATTACTCTGATTTTTTTTAATTTTGCTGGATTCCCTTGTACATATCTGGTAGCGAATTATATAGTGTATAGGAAACATAGTTCAGAGATTTTATCCCATATTTTGTAGTGTGTGTTTGAGGTATGCGGATTTTATTGCTATTTCGAGTATTGTGAGTGTGGATGTCTTGATTGTAAAGTGGCTTGATGTTAGTGTGAGTTGATTGTTGGGTAATTTGTAGGATGGTTCTTGTGATTTCATGTTTAGGAAGGACTGTGATTGGAAGAATACCGGAAACTGAATAGATGTCTCTGACATGGGTGTCCCATGGAAGTCCAAAAACATTTCTGAGAGCTCGGTTTTGAACCACCTGCAGATCAGCTATCAATTTCTTTGAGGCAAATCCCCAAATACAGCTGAGATAAGAAAGGTGTGAATGTACCATGGCGTAGTACACTGATGTTAATAAAGTTACGGGTAGTAATCCTTGGAGTCTATAAAGTACACCAGTTATGGGTGTAATTTTCTCCTTTACATGATTTATGTGAATATCCCACGAAAGTTGGGAATCTACGATCAGGCCCAAATATTTTGTGCTCATTTTCTTTTCGAGGCAGTTATCACCAACTTTGATATTGAGGCTGATATTTTTCTTGTTGCCAAAAAAGTATATAATGAGTTTTTTTTACGTTAAGAATTAGTTTGTTTATTCTTAACCAGCTTGTGAGTTTAGAAATATCAGCATTCATTTCCGTTTCAAGCTCCACTAGGTTCGTAAAAAATTACTGTATCGTCCGCATAGAGTTGTAGAGTTCCTTTAATACCCCACTTTGTTATGTCATTCACATAGATAAGAAATAGCAACGGTCCAAGAATTGATCCCTGTGGCACTCCACATGTTATTTTACCCAACTCACTCGTTTCTCCTCCCAGTTCTACTGCCGAAAAGCGATTTGATAGGTAAGATCGGAAAAGTTCGAGAGGAGTACCAACAATACCCAAATGTTTCAGTTTTTCGATCAATACGTTATGATCCACCGTGTCAAACGCCTTCTTTAGATCAATAAATATTGCCGCCGTAAAATCCCCATGATCAATATGTTTTTCTATATTTGATATAAAATCAAAAGCTGCACATTTAGTGTTAGATCGTCGTCTGAAACCGTATTGTTGTGTTCGAAATATTTCAATAGTCTTTCTTTAATGATACATTCAAATATTTTAGAGATAGCTGGAAGTATAGAGATTGGCCGATAATTTTGGACATTTTTTTTGCATTCGTCTTTATGAATAGGAATTATTTTTGCAATTTTTAGCTTATCTGGAAAGAAACCTTTTGATAGAGAGAGATTTATTAAGAATACAAGGTCATCCGCCAGTTCCTCCTTGCAATTTTTGAGAAGGAGAAAGGTTATCCCATCGGAACCAGCTGCCGCTTTGGACTTAAGGTTAGATATGACACGTAGGATTTCATTTTTATTTGTCCTGATCATGTTAAAAGATTGTTTTGCTTGAGGTTCCGTGTAGATCGTGTTCACATCAGTTTTTGAAGTTTTTATTACTGATGCTAGACTTTCCCCAACTGAGAGAAAAAATGCGTTAAATGCAGTTGCAATCTCCTTTGGTCCCTTTACTTCGTCGTCATTTATGACTAGAGATTTACAAGTTATTTTTGGGTTTCGCGAGCTATTTGAGAGAATGGAGTTGATTGTTTTCCAGGTTTGTTGTGGCTTATTCATGTTTTCATTAAGCAATTTTGTATAATACATAGATTTAATATGTCTTCTGTAATTTGTGACAGTATTACGATCTTTATTTTTTTCTATTGTTAAAGAAATACTTCCTTGATTTTGTTTCCAATGTTTAAATATGCTATTTCGTTCTTTAATAAGTGAATTAAGTTGGGCATCAAACCATGGAGTATTGTTCAGCCTTTTGTCTCCTATATTAGTTTTTACTTTTGTTTTGCAAGAATTTACAGCATTTTGAAGATAGTCAGCGAAATTATTATAATTTTGGTTTACGTCGTCAGACGAATGGGTAAATTTACAAGTTTTAAGTGACGTATTTAATTTTTGATAATTTATTTTGTAAGCGTTTGAGAGGTTTTTTGGTGATCTGTTATATTAATCCAATATCAGTATATTATGGTCACTAAGGGGATCATCAATATTTTAAATTATCCCAGAAACATTTGTTCTATTTGTGATAATATGATCTATTAACGAGCTGGTGTTATTTGTTACCCTTGTACGATTTTAAGGTGTGAACATATTTCCGTGCAATATCAGTTTCTTTTAAAATATCGATATTAAAATCTCCAAAAAGTAATGTGTCTTGTTTGTTTTTATTTAATATTATTTCTATAGAGTCAAAAAAATCTGTTATGTTTGAGTTGGGCTTACGGTAAAAAACATACAAATTGAGAGGTTTAATATTTTTTGCCGTGATCGTAATTCCAAGAAAAGTATTTTCACTGCAACATTTTTCTATTTTCTTATTGCTTAGTGTATTATGCATGTAGATGGTGACTCCTCCTCGGTCGAGCTCACGGGAAGCAAAAATTCCAGCGTAGTCAGTAATATTGAAAAAAGTTTCTTCTCCTTTTCGCAGCCAGGTTTCCGTTATCACGAGAATATGTACCTTTTTAGTAATGTTTTTTAGGGTTTCTTCAATTTCGTCAATTTTGTTTCTGATGCTTCTAGCGTTCATATACATAATACGCATACAGGAATTTTTGGTAGTGTATTCTTGAATATTAAAACATTTTTTTTCCTTGAAGTTGCCTTTAGCAGTGGCCCACGTAGTCTACCCATTCTCTGAAACGCTCATCCATAAGCTTCCAGAGAGGGCAATCTGGATTTGTTGCCTGGTGGTTTCTAGTACCTCCATTGCAGTTTGAACACGTTGGTTCTTTGGCCATGTTGGGACACGTGTCATATTTATGGCATTCACCACAGTGAACACAACTAAGCTTCTCTGTGCAAAAACGTTGGGAGTGACCAAAACTTAGGCATTGGTAGCACTGCATCAATGGTGACTGATCTTCGACCATAAGACGTTGATACCCTACGTTAATTCGTCCAGCGTTAAATAAAGATCTCCAATTTTTTGGAGACGCCTCAAGGACAACGTTGCATAGAAGTTTGTTCCTGTGGTTTTTTTTTATATTTAACTTTTTATTCTGTGTGAAATCTAAACCGCAATCTTTGTTTTGATTTCTGAGTGACTTGAGTAGGTCATCGTCAGAAGCACATTTTATCATCCCTTTTATGATTAAAAGCGGACTGTGATTTGTCCCTGAAGTCCTTTGCTCAATTCCGCCTTGAAATTGTTTTTATCTTGCAATGAGGCCATCTTAAAAACTAGTTTTTGGTTATTAGTTTTTGTTATTAGTTATTTGTGATCGTTATATCACCTATGTCAATCACCACTATCCTGGAATGACTCGCACTGTGGTATTTGATGGGTACGCAAATCCAGCTAATAGTACGAAATCAGATGCGACGATACAGACTGAGAAGGTCAACTGACATCAATTTGACATGGAACAAATCAATAATCGGTTAACAGGAAGATTTTTTATCCAATCCTACCAACAAAAGTAACTTCATCTCCTTACTAAAGACAAAGTTTTGGGAGAATGGGATACAGACTCTTCAGGCCACCGATGATGCTGACGTCCTTATCGTGAAGACTGCTGTGGAACTATCCTTTCACAACTCTGTGGCTGTCTTTGGTGAGGATGTGAACCTCACTGTCCTTTTGATTGCATCTACTCCTCTCACCCAAGATATTCTGTTGCTGAAACCTGGATGAGGGAAAACCAAAACAATGGCACTGTCCATCCAAGAGATGCAGCATCGTGGATTTGAACACATCCTATTTTTACATTCATTTACCGGATGCGATACAACAACTGCAACTTTCAGGAGAAGCAAGGTGGGCTTTACAAAATTGTACTTGGAGTCAGAAATGATCAAGCAAGCGGCAATGATCTTTTACAACCCCTCCTCTACTCACGACTACGTTGAAGAGGCTGGAAATAAATGCTTCCTGAAATGGTATGCAGCGCCAAAAAGACAGACCTCCCTTAACCAGTACCACTTCCAGTCGTTCACAAGGTCCGTGGCAAATATGAAGCCTGACATCAGCTCCCTCCCTCCAACAGAGAGTGTGGCTAAACAGCATTTCCGGCGGACATACCACCAAGTTCAGCAGTGGCTCGGGATTGAGCTGCTCTCTGAAGAATGGGGGTAGAAACACGAAGGAGACATCCTGGTGCCAATTACAACAGATGATCCTCCAGCACCGGAGGTCCTTCTGAAAATGATATTTTGCCGCTGCACCAAGGATTGGGCAATTGGAAAATGTGGATGCCGAAAAGCAATGCTGACCTGTTCTACAGCGTGCCTTTACTGCCAAGGGAGATGCCTCAATAGCGTGCCTGTTGCCAAGGACGACGATGAAGACGACGTAGAGCCCATTCAGCAAGAACCATCCACCACTGAGAATGACGATGCCATGGATGAACAACGCTTGCCAGGACCCTCACGTCCAAAGAGGATAAAAACATGAATCCATATAAAGTTGAGAGTGTAACATGATGTTATTGAGATCAGTGATAACATTGAGGTTTATAATTTTATGTACTTAATGTAACGAAATAGAATAAAATTATAATGAGATTATCATCATTATAATTATAAATTTTAAAATCATTATAAAATAAAAATTTTTCAAGTTATATGATTATAAATTGTCTACTTTATTTAATAACTGGCTTTAAAGTGTAGTCACACATATTATTAGGCGAACAAACAAAAGTTGTGTGTCAGAAATAAGATGAAAACATATTACTTGAAAACAGCTTTTTAAAAATGACATTTTACGAAAAAACGTAAAATTGCTGTAAATATTTACTGGTTGGAGATTTATTCGCATATTATATTCAAAAAGATAATTAAATTATTTATAACTTCTTGCAGATGAATTTCTTTCTTTGATGAATATTTTAGACGATATGAAGGAATGTTTGATGAAAAATGTGAGGTAAAATGATTTTTTTCGAAAATATTGACATTTGTGGAGCGTGTAACTCAAAAACGGCTGGGATTTCCAAAATTACGGAAAGAATAAAAGTTATAGATAATTTTATTAGCTTAAACTTATTCTGAAAAAAATTTCCTCTGCAACGCACCGTTTTCGAGATATAAACGGAAACCCGAAAATCGGGACCTTCCCTCCCCCCTTCCCCCCCCCCCCTAGCTCACCACCTAGACGTCAGGACTTTTAGTATGTTCAGACCCTAAGCACCCTAAACAAGTTCTGAAGGAATCGCTTAGGTTCCTGCTCACGCACCCTACAACTCCTTTTTTTGACTGGACCACATAGGCTATTTTAAGGTTCGTTGAAAAAGGTTGCTATAATAGGACACATTTATTGGTGGAATTGTGGTAGGGTTCCGATAAATTATGGCGTTTTAAATAGATTTATGAAAAATGCTCTAAAAAATTCGCTCTGAGCGCTTCACACGAATGCTGTTAATAATAATTTTAATGCTTTAAGATCATTTTTCTTACACTTGTATTACTAGTCAATAGTCCTCTCCAGAACAGTGTGACAATCACTCACACAGTCACACCGCACTCTTGAAGTTCGGGCAGTTCCCAACAAACAAATATTTTTTTACCTGTCAAAAGGACAAACGAAATCAATCATATATATTTTTTTTTCACATGTAGCGAACACTTCATGGGTTTATATAATTATAATAATTACGACATAATAACTTTGTTTAAATATCACTTTATTTTGTATATTTAACCAACCGGTTTCGGTTGTAATGATTGTGTTAATGTAATTATTGCCCAGCATTTTACATAGGTAAAATGACAAGAAAGTTAAAAAGAGGTTAGTTGAACACTTGAGGTGCCTAAAAAGTATAGATTTTTTAAATATTTTATTTTACAACGCACCTAATAGATAAAGATTACTCGTTAAATAAATCTTCGGTGATAGATGTACTACACAGAAATGGGATAGGTCTACGCCTTAATAATCTAGAAGTTCTTGAAAAAATAAAAATAAAACCAATTTACTAATAATAATATTGGGCTGATTTATAAAGTGAAATATTACCTCAAGGGTGCAATAAACAACTAGATTTATCAGATTTTCAGAGTGCCATTTCAAACTTATTTCCCTACCCCACATCTACTGCTACCCCCTCCCTCTTAGGTACCTCCCACTCACCACCACCAAAGTTGATGTACTCTCTCACTCTTCTATTTTTTCTTTAAAAACTCGAAATTATATAAATTATTTAACATGTTTGTTAATTCCCTGGTTGATAAAATATACAAAATAAAGAGGTATTCAAGCAAAAGTTATTATATTGTACTTATTATATGTGTATAGTTTATGGTTATCAAGTTTAATTTGAAGATCTCTATTTCAAATTTTATTTATTTTATATAGTTATATTTATTATTGAATTTATAAGCAAGTTCTAATATGTAATTATTATTACGCATGACAGCTGTTTTGCCTTCGGAAAGCAGTATCAAATTATTACAATAAACGGTGGTACTAATAATAGCACAACTTATTTATAAACTGTTTTTATAAATTAAATAATTACATTATTGAATATATAAAATATATAGAAATCAATTATGACTGTAATAACATTCCATTAATGTACAACTATTGCTTGATACTGGCTCGCATTTGTCTTTGTCATGCGTGGCACACTCCTCAGGTTTTTATCATTTTTTTTTATTTGTTTATTGTTCTTCACAAGTTTCATCCTGTTAAACTGCAATTAATCAGTTTATTTACTAGATGTTCGGTTAAAATGTAAATATAAGTATACACTATATAAATATACTTCATTATTGTATACATTAAAAATCATATCTCTCACTCAGTAAAAGAGATCAAAATTAAATATGCAAACTGTCTACAAATTCAAATTGATAATCATATAACACTTCTTACAATGTACAGATCTCCGAATACACATAACATAGCCCCATTCATACATTCACTGCAAGAAATTTTATCAAACATTGAACACCGCCAAAACACCTTTATAATAGGTGATCTTAACATAAATATAATTAATAAAATGCACCCTCAAGCAAATGAATACCTAAACGCACTAACTTTATTAGGATATTTTCCAGCTGTTACAGCACCAACTAGAGAATCAGATTCAAACACTAGCAGTTGTATAGATCATGTATTTGTTAAGAGTGAATTAGACACCAAATCCATTGTCTATCAATCAACTGTTACAGATCACTATTCAATCATCACTTCTCTCTCGCATAAAAATCATAAATCACCACAAAATACTTCCCCTCAAGAAAAGATCTCATATGAAACTCTCCTAAACAGTGTCTCTAAAGAAAACTGGGAACTTATCTATTCTTGTGCCGATGTCACCTCTGCATGTGAATTATTTATAAATACCCTACGTAACCACTTAACCGATGCTACATCATACACAAAAAGTAAAAAAAAACGATCTTTCACAAAACTCAAACCATGGATCACTGCAGGAATTCTCTACTGTATCAGAAAGCGCGATAAGATTCATAACTTCTGTAGAAAAAATCCCCACGATTATGAATCTCTCTTATTCTACAAACGTTACAGAAATAACTACAAAAAAATAATTGACAGTGTTAAAAGAGATTACTACCATAAACAAATCAGTGAAGCTACCGGTGATAATAAAAAAATTTGGAATATCGTTAAAGATATAGCCAATATTAATAAAACCAATACACCCATTGTTAAGATTAACATCGAAGATCAAATATTACATGTCAATTCCGACCCCGAAAAAATTTCCGACCATTTCAATCAATTTTTCTCCAATATTGGATCTAACTTAGCAAAAAATATTTTAGACAGACACAACGTCTCGGACAAAGATCTTGCAAACAATATACCCCTCACTAATCTTAGCTATAACCCTTTCCAATTCACTCCCACTACTGACACAGAAATTTTAGAACTAATCTTTTCCCTTAAAAACAGTAACTCTGTAGGTATAGATCACATTTCAACAAAAATCATCAAACATATCCAAAAATATATAGCCTCACCTCTGAAACATATAATCAATCTAAGCTTTAAAACTGGTGTATTTCCTAACTCCTTAAAACAGGCCACAATAATCCCAATATTCAAATCAGGAGACAAACTATCTGTAAATAACTATCGACCGATATCTTTACTTAGCACAATATCTAAAATCATAGAAAAAGCGGTGAAGAATAGACTCTACAAGTTCCTTGAAGATAACAAAATATTATCGGACAACCAATATGGTTTCCGCAAAGGTAGGAGTACCTCAGATGCAATAGCCGCCCTCACAAAAATAGTTTCTTTTAATCTTGACCTTGGTCGAAAACCGCTTGCTGTTTTCCTCGATCTCTCAAAAGCATTTGATACGGTCTCCCATCCCTTACTGCTTAAAAAACTTCAACAGATCGGAATAACTGGGATACCCTACACATGGTTCGAAAACTACCTAACAAACCGAACTCAACAAACTCTTATCCACTCTGACAAAATAAATAAAAGCAAAAAATTATCCATGTCTTACGGTGTACCGCAAGGCAGTGTACTAGGACCACTCTTATTTCTTTTATACATCAACACACTATGTACCATGGATATTGGAGGTAAGATTTTATCATTTGCCGACGATACAGTCTTAATATTCGAAGATGAAACATGGCAAGCAGTTATTAATAAAACTAATAATGGCCTAATAAAAGTGAGGCATTGGCTTGACACAAATCTCCTTACACTCAATATTGACAAAACACAATATATGACGTTTTCCATACGCAAACATAATTTTCCCAACAACTGCCCTAAACCAATAATTCACTCGTGTTCACTAAACATGCACCCACACCCACCCGGAACCCCACCTATTACAAATTGCACGTGTCCTACCCTTAAATCATCTAAGGAAGTTAAATATCTGGGCATAATCATAGATGACCAACTACGTTGGGAAGCACACATAAGCGACACAGTGAAAAGACTCCGTAAGCTCTGCCATATATTCTGCTCTCTTAGATCCATCTTAGACCTAAAAACCCTTAGAAGCGTATATTTTGCTCTTTTTCAATCCATTGCAACTTACGGTATTTTGGGATGGGGTGGTTGCACAGAATCCGTCATTAATCCAATAATTACAGTTCAAAAACTAATACTGAGAATCATATTTAAATGCCAACCTACCCACCCCTCTAATGTGCTATTTACTAAATTTAAGGTCTTAGATATTCGCCAACTATTCACTAAGACAAGCCTATCCTACATACGGAAAAATAACCTACTCGTGGCTCCACAACATCAAGCCAAAACCCGCTTTTCATCAAATCTGGGATGCATGGTTCCAAAAACTAGAACCACATTCGCTCACCGACAATTTTGGTTCATTGCCCCCAAAATATACAATGCATTGAACACCGATATAAAATCAAGTATTACTATACCTCTTTTTACTATTCGTGTTCAAAATTGGATATTCGAAAGGGGACGAGATTTCTTTAAAGAATATATGACTTCCTAACCATTATAAAGGAAAAGAAAATAATTAAATTAACTAAATAAAATACCATACTTCACATCTTTTTCTAACCTGACTTCACTGAAATCTAATCTAACCTAAATATAAACTCTTCTAGGGATTAATTACCTACCTTGACAAACCTCCAGAAAAAAATTTAGCTTTCATAAAAAAAAAAAAATTATAGATTAACATATTTAAATCTTACTTGTTAGTATTTTATATTTTTATATAGTTATATTTTAGTATTTTATATAGTTACAAGTTTATATTTTAGTATTTTATTTTTTATGTATATTTTATATAGTATTTTATTTTTAACTTCTTTCAAACATTTTCTTTTTTATAATTATATATAGATATATGTGTATATGTATGTATGTGTATGTGTATGTGTATGTAAGTGTATATATATATATATATATATATATATATATGTATTTATATGTATATATGTGTATGTATGTGTGTTTGTATGTATTTGTATGTGCATACGTATACATATATCTTGTTATATTTTACCTTAAATATTTTTATCTTTTTTCTTTCTCTTGTTTCTAATATCTTATAATTTCTATTTCAAACCTATATTTTGTTCTAGTTCACACATTGTATAATTTATATCATGTATGATTACCTTAACACGGGCATTAGCCTAGTATGGTAATCAAGAAAAAAACATAAAAGTGTATTTTCAAAAATTGTATGAAATAAAAAAAAAAAAAAATAAATAAAAATTTAACTGATATTTATTTTGTAGAAGAACAAAGAGCGATCTGGTACTTTTCTACAAATTAGTTAATGGCTCAATTGATGCAACGGACTTAACTAAACTAATAATATTCCGACTACCAAATCGTGACACGAGGCTTCTAGAGCTGTTCTTTGATTATCCGTCAAAAACTAACTATTTCATTAACTCCCCAATCCAAAGAATACAAGGGCTTGGAAAGAAATTCGGTTCCGTTGATATTTTCATTTATTCCTTGCCAAGATGTATCTAAAAATTTCTAAAATTCTGCTTCACTTCTATTAATGTTAAGGATATAACCTTATTTGGTATATTATTGTTTCTATTTCAATTATTATTCCATTGTAATTATGTTATTTGATTGATGTAAAAGTCCGAAGGGCGTAAATTTTACGCTTCAGATTTTATGTCCGGTTTAAATCGTTCCCGCAGGAAAAACTTAACCCTTTCACGCACTTTTCCACAAATGATGACCTAGTCAAACCCGTTATGCACTTGCACTATATAAGTATAATAAATACAAAATAATACAAGAAAAACATGTCAAAGAGACCAAATGGGAAAATAATTCACCGACTCCAGATATTTTCATATCAGAGGGTTTGGCTCTGTGGAACTCCTAATTGAACCTATAAATCCTACTGATCCCTCAGTATAAATATTTAAAACATCTTTTGTAATCCTACATGTATTTAAAATGACTGATTTTTACATTTCTTTATATATAAATTCTTTGACAAATCTAATATGCCTAAATTTTGAATGAGAGAGCTAGGTATAATGCCAGTAGCCGAAATAACAAATGGTAATGTTTTTATAGTCTGATCCTAAATCTGTATATTTTCTTATTTTTTCAGAAATAGATTTTTGAATATTACAGAAATTTGGAATAGCTACATCATATAAGTTATTTTTTTAATTTTGTCATGTAAAACTATATCACAATTTGGGAGGCGGGTATGGGTACCGCCGCCCCGGGAACCATTTATTGGACAACCAACACCCCTGCCACAGGTCACCCCAAGTGGTTCGCTACGATTGGTGACTTAGCAGGGGTGCCCGAGTTCATGGGATGAGGTTTGTCTAGGTCTTGGTGGCGGACACGTTTGCCCAATCAATGCGTAGCGGGCTGGATTGGAGGAGACTGATTGAGGGACGCCTTTTAACCACTCTCCCGACCCTTCGCCTTGCACCGCAGTGTGAGGAATAGATTCATACGTCCGTCACTCCTGGCCAAACTGACCCCCAGATTCCTACCCACCCCTCATACCTTTTTCCTTCCCATATCTTCTTCTCCTTCCTTTCCCTTAAATGACCCTCTACACAGCATCCTCAAAGATGACAGAGGCCCCTGGAAATTGTTTAGGAAATTGTTTGCCTCGGTGTCTCCTGTGTGGAGCTAATGTAAATATATATACATCAGGTCTATTATGACTAATTGTTCTGTCTGTTAGTTTAGTTTTATCATAATATATTTTATAAAATTCATTCTTTAAAAATGAATTTGGTCCATATTCATAATATGGTACTGTATTACGGTAGTCAATCATGCTATGTTTAATTACCAATCTTTAGTGGATTATTTTTAAAACTTGATTGTGTCTAAATGTATACTCGGACGGCGCTAATACAGAACATCCCGATATAATATGTTCTATGGTTTCCGGAAAAGCCAAACATTTTCTACATAAATCATCAATTGTACCTTTGAGATCATGCTTCCTATATTTTTTAGTAGCAATGACTCTATCTTGAATGTCAAACATAAATCCTTCTATTTCTGCGCTCAACTCTCCAATACTCAACCATTTGTTTGACGAAAGTTTGTCAACATATGTTTGGTTGAGATAATTGAAGTGTTTTGCGTGAATAATTTTATTTGACCAGGAATCTAATAATTCCTGGTCAAATAAAATTGTATTTATAAGAATATTGGCATTCTCGTCACATAAATTTAAATGTGTCATTTTTCTATCTGCCTTGCAAATTATTGTGTGCATTTCTGAACTATTAGCTTTCCTACGGAAAAAAATTCTAAGCTTTTCTACCTGATTGTGTTTCAAAGATGTTATTTTAACTATACCTCTGCCTCCTAAATTTCTAGGTAAATTAATTCGTTCTGTAGCCGAATTTGGATGGCGGCAATTAAATTTTGTTAACGTGGTTCTAAATGATTGTTCTAAGCTATGTAAATCTGTATTGGACCATTTAATTATGCCAAATGAGTACGTTAGTAGAGGTATTGCCCAAGTATTTATTGCTTTTACTAAATTTTTTGCAGAAAGATTGTATTTAAAAAAATTTCTGATCCTAGTTTGAAATTTAATCCCAATATCATTTTTAATACTAGTATGATTTAATCTATTCGATTGCGGGTATCTTAAGTATTTATAAACCTCATCCCCTTTCATACTTTAAATTTTGAAATTTCTAAATATACCCTCGTCTCCATCTACAATTTTGCCTTTCTCTATATGGATCGTTCTACATTTATTTAAACCAAAAGTCATTTTAATATCATCTGAAAAATTTTTAACTACCTTAATCATTTTTACTAAATTTGATTCATAATTCGAAAATAATTTTATATCTTCCATATATAATAGATATGAAACTATACTACTCCCTCTCTTATTACCCTTAATTTTTATTCCAAACTTGCTTTTAATTAACATTTTAGATGGAGGATTCAATGCTAAGCAAAACCAAAGAGGACTCAATGAGTCTCCTTGAAAAATCCCTATTTTTTATTGAAATGCTCGGTACTACTATTTTTTACCTTTTAAATTAACTAGTAAATCGGTATTCCAAAAGGACGTAATATTTTTCAAAAAGCTAATTATAATTGGGTTAACTTTATGTATTTTTAATATTTTGATTAGCCACGAGTGCGGGACACTATCAAAAGCTTTTTGATAATCTATATAGCAAGTACAGTAAACCTTTTTCAAATCCTTTTTATTTACCACATTTCTAACATTTTAAAGAAATATATAAGGCTTATGAGTTTTTCAGTAATACCTTTGATGTGTAGGTCCCATCTAAGATTTTCATCAATTATTACCCCGATATATTTTATGTTTTGTGTTTTTGAACAGTGACATTGAACATTATTTCTATGGCATTCGTGTAATTTTGGCTCTAGTTTAGTGATTTTGCTGGTTGGCTCCTTGAGTTCATTGAAAAAGTTATATGTTTAGTTTTGCTTGTGTTAAGGGTAAGCGAGTTGATTTTAAGCCAATTTTGAAGTGCACTCAGCCATTGTTCAGTCATATTAAACGTGTCCGTCCAATTTTATTCTAGAAATAATAATACAGAACGCTATCCCTAAAATATCTTGTATTTTTGTAAACCTATCTAATTACTCTATTTTTTTTTTGTTTCTTGTATTTTTATGACTTGTGTATTTATTTTTGGTAATTAATGTAATGTCATTATAGTCTTTTCTTTCTTAAGTTTCAAAATTATCTGTAATGTTAAAATTGTACTATTTTCATATAAAAGCCCTCTGGGCGTTAAATAAATAAATAAAATAAAAATTTGCAACAAGGTGTTTTTATATTATGTTCTTTATTCCAAAAT
Source organism: Limnephilus marmoratus (assembly GCA_917880885.1). Taxonomy (NCBI): domain Eukaryota; kingdom Metazoa; phylum Arthropoda; class Insecta; order Trichoptera; family Limnephilidae; genus Limnephilus; species Limnephilus marmoratus. The sequence continues at coordinate 54,240,259 of OU862923.1, read as the reverse complement.
ATTAAAAGTCTACAGCTTTTATTAGTTTAGCCTTGGGGACATACATTTTTTTTGCTTACGGTTCTTTGTTTTGAACGTTCTGTAAAATTTTTTTAGGTATTAAAAAAAATATCATTTTTTAAAAGAGTGAAAATTTAACAAAGAAGTGAAGCTGTAGGTACCCTGTCCCCTGCTGCCCTCAACCAAATTGAAAATGGATAAATTGGCCCTCCGGTTAAAACAGTTGATCATCGCTGACGTAGAATCTTTCTCACAACCCCACAGTGATCTCCGGGCACCGGTCACAGGGCACCGGGCACCGGGCACCGGGCACCGGGCGCCGGGCACCGGGCACCGGGCACCGGGCACCGGGCACCCGACACTGCACATATCTCCGACCCGATTCCCGGCTAGCGGCGAACAGAGCATCGCGATCGACCCGACCTCAACACAGAGCGACCCTCCCTACCGCAACGTCTTCAACTATTCAACACCTCACTAGTCAGCGTTCAGGCGCAGGCAGCAGGAAGTAAATTGGTCGGGTGCTAATTACATTAAATTATAATACATCAACTATTTCCTATACCTAACAAAAGGAATATGACCGTAGCGTGATTGTGTATACTGAACGACTGGTGCCCGTACCAAGGTATCGCCCCTCCATACACTTTCTTCAGATGCCATTTCACTTACTCAGTGGTTCCCACTTAGTGGTACGCGTACCCCACGGGGTACTAACGATGCTTGAAGGGGGTTTGCGAAAACAAACATTAATAGGAAACAAGGTCGCCGAGAAATTCGAATAACAGATATTTTACCAAAATGTTGCTGTGACTGTCGCAATTACCCATCCGTATATGGGCGAAGGGGACAACTGCACCTCAAGCTAATAACACGTAAATAAAATCGTCAAAATTGAGATTTCGTATTCTCAATTTTTGTACTCCTAAACTTGACCGATTTTAAAGATTTTTTTAACAACTGTTAAATGAAAATATTCTGTATGTACGTTCTGATTTTTTTAAAAGAAATTATCTAGTTTTTTTTAACTAAACTTGTCCTATTGGCATTCAAACCAGGCAATTTAGACGATTTTTGGAGAGTTCTAATTCCTATGAGAAGTAACTTAAATACTGATATTTAGACTGAAACTTATACTTGAATCCGCACTATCCCACCGCATCCATGCAATCCCTGAGATGCACTTTCAATAATAATATCTACAGTATGTAACTTCTGAGCAAGGTCATCAACAGCTGGGTTTCTTTTGGCATTTCAACTTTTAAAACTTGTTATACAAAAAAAAATAAAACTTATCAAAAAAAGTAGGTACTAAGTTCTAAAAGTTATCGTACCGTACACGCTAGTGGTCGTTATCTATATTATATTATAAACTGGCAGACCCGGCCACACGTTCCTGTGGCTAATGAAACACAACGCCATTACCCAACCTTTATAAAATCCGCACCATCCGCTTGCCTGCTGCCCGCTGCCTGAAATGAATACTTGAATTTCTTGGATTTTCTCTATTATAAAAAGCATGTGAAAACCGCATGAAAATCCGTTGCGTAGTTTAAAATATCAATGCGCACATACATTTTGAGCGACTTCATTTTATACTATGTAATGAATGATAATAATGATATATGCATTAGTATCAAAACCCAGGGAGGAAATGTCACACGGTTTCCTCAAATCACCGAAATATGTTTTTTTTATTTTATTTTATTTATTAGGGAAAATCAACAGATATTTTACACGTATAATAATAACATTATTAGTAGTATAGCTAGAGTCATTGAATATAAAAATGGAAATAGAAGTAGGAATATTTTGAGATATGTAGATGAAATTGGGAGAAAATTTGGTTATAGCATTGGTAGTAATAATAATGAAAATATAATCAATGATTTATTAGATTTATTAAAACAAAAATTAGGTGTAAAAGCTAGTAGATTAAAAAGATATAATTATACGTATAATAAAAGAAATAATAATAGATTATTTCAGAAAAATGAGAAAATATTTTATTCCAAACTTGACGATAAACAGAATATTATTTCGAATAATAATATTCCGTTGCCATCTGAATCAGATATGCGCGATTTTTGGACAAACATTTGGAGTAAAGATATAAAACATAATAAGGCAGGTAACTGGATAGAAAATGAAGAACTCAATTGTTCAGACATTGAACAAATGAGTTTTTCTGATATATCGGTTGAATTGTTAGCCAAAATTATAAAAAATACTCATAATTGGAAAGCCACGGGTTGCGATTGGATACGTCTAACTACTTTAGATCCTCTTTTTGCAAAAAATCTTTCAAAACTTGTCAGAGAACCTCAAAATTTTCCTAATTTTCTAACTAAGGGCATTACTTATAAAATAAATAATTACTTAGCCTAAAAGCGAACATATTAATAATCCCTCTCAATATAGACCCATTACATGTCTACCGACAATATACAAAATTTTAACCTCTTGCTTGACAGATTTAATATATACTCATTTGGATGAAAAAAATATTTTATCTGAACAACAAAAAGGTTGTCGCAGAAAACATATGGGATGTAAAGAACAGTTAGTTATTGATTCTGTAATTTTAAAACAAATTCAAAATCAAAAGGGTAATTTACATACTTGTTATATAGATTATCAAAAAGCTTTTGATAGTGTCCCGCACTCGTGGCTAATCAAAATATTAAAAATATATAAAGTTAACCCAATTATAATTAGCTTTTTGAAAAATATTATGTCCTTTTGGAATACAGATTTGCTAGTTAATTTAAAAGGTAATAAAATAGTAGTACCGGGCATTTCAATAAAAAGAGGGATTTTTCAAGGAGACTCATTGAGCCCTCTTTGGTTTTGCTTAGCATTGAATCCCCTTTCTAAAATGTTAATTAAAAGCAAGTTTGGAATAAAAATTAAGGGTAATACAAGAGAGAGTAGTATAGTTTCACATCTATTATATATGGATGATATAAAATTATTTTCAAATTCTGAATCAAATTTAGAGAAAATGATTAAGGTAGTTAAAATTTTTTCAGATGATATTAAAATGACTTTTGGTTTAGATAAATGTAAAACTATCCATATAGAGAAAGGCAAAATTGTAGATGGAGACGAGGGTATATTTAGAAATTTCAAAATTCAAAGTATGAAAGGGGATGAGGTTTATAAATATTTAGGATACCCGCAATCGAATAGATTAGATCACACCAGTATTAAAAATGATATTAGGATTAAATTTCAAACTAGGATCAGAAAAATTTGAAAATGCAATCTATCTGCTAAAAATTTAGTAAAAGCAATAAATACTTGGGCAATACCTCTACTAACGTACTCATTTGGCATAATTAAATGGTCCAATACAGATTTAGATAGTTTAGAACGATTAATTAGAACTACGTTAACAAAATTTAATTGCCATCATCCAAATTCAGCTATAGAACGAATTAATTTACCTAGAAATTTAGGAGGTAGAGGTGTAGTCAAAATAACATCTTTGGAACACAATCAGGTAGAAATGCTTAGAAATTTTTTCCATAGGAAAGCTAATAGCTCAGAAATGCACAAAATAATTTGCAAGGCAGATAGAAATATTACACCTTTAAATTTATATGACGAGAATGCCAACATTCTTATAAATACTAACCAGGAATTATTAGATTCCTGGTCAAATAAAATTATTCACGCAAAACACTTCAATTATCTCAACCAAACGTATGTTGACAAACTTTCGTCAAACAAATGGTTGAGTATTGGAGAGTTGAGCGCAGAAATAGAAGGATTTATGCTTGCCATTCAAGATAGAGTCATTAATACTAAAAATTATAGAAAGCATATAATCAAAGATATAAATCAAATTGATGATTTATGAAAAAAATGTTTGGCTTTTCCCGAAACTATAGAACATATTATATCGGGATGTTCTATATTAGCGCCTTCCGAGTATACATTTAGGCACAATCAGGTTTTAAAAATAATTCACCAAAGTTTGGTAATTAAACATAACTTGATTGACTGCCGTAATATAGTACCATATTATGAATATGAACCAAATTCATTTTTAGAAAATGAATTTTATAAAATATATTATGATAAAACTATACTAACAGACAGAACAATTAGTCATAATAGACCTGATATAGTTTTACATGACAAAATTAAAAAAATAACTTATATCATTGATGTAGCTATTCCAAATTCCTGTAATATTCAAAAAACTATTTCTGAAAAAATAAGAAAATACACAGATTTAGGAAATGAGATTAAAAGAATTTGGCATTCTCGGACTATAAAAATATTGCCATTTGTTATTTCGGCCACTGGCATAATACCTAGGAATCTGATTCAAAATTTAAGCATATTAGATTTGTCAAAGAATTTGTATATAAAAATGCAAAAATCAGTCATTTTAAATACATGTAGGATTACAAAGGATTTTTTAAATATTTATATTGAGGGATCGGTAGGATTTATAGGTTCAATTAGAAATGCCACAGAGCCGAACCGGTGAATTATATTCCCATTTGGTCTCTAGTAGGTTGACATGTTGTTCTTGTATTTATAATACTTATATAGTGCAATTGCATAGCGTGGGTTGACTAGATGATCATTTGGGGAAGTGTGTGAAAGGGTTTAGTTTTTCCTTCTTTTTTTTTCCTTTTTTTTTTTTTTTTTTGGGGGAAAATTTAACCCGGACATTTAGATAATAACAGATTTTCACATAATTAAAATTATATTTAAAAAGTTTAAAAAGTTAGGGTCCTATACCCGTTAGAAGTTAACAAAAATATAACCTTGAAAATTGTAAAAATAAAGTTATAATAACACGATATAAACTATAATACAAATTAATAATCTGCTTACTAAATTTCAAAACATAAAGTAGTTAGAGTCAGAAATCTATTCTCACACGACAACACCAAAAATAATAATATGTGCATACCTACAGAGTGAACACAATAGTAAGTGGAATGACAAGTATATTAATGGAAAGGATTCACAGCAATAACATGATACTTGCAACACGGTCAAAAAATAATTTAATGTTAGCTATGACATACTTTTTTAAGGTACTTAAATTATATGTGAATATGTCTATATATTAAAATTCTTATTAAATACATTGCATGCTCTGAATATATAAGCATTTTGTCTGAGATTAGTAAAACCTTTTTGAAGATCAAAAAGTGATTTTTCTCTGGTTCTAACGCCTGGGACTCTAAAATTAATCTCAGCCGAAAGGGGCGAACAATCAATAAAACCATTGATTATTTTATGAAGATATAATATTATATCTGCGGAGTCCCTTCTAATGTTTAATGATTTAAGTCCATAAAGGTCCATCGAGCTGTTTATGTCATGATAACCAATATTAAACTTGAAATTTAAATGATGGACAAATTTTCTTTGGATGGCTTCAATGCGTTTAAGACGAATATTCCATATTTGAGAAGCGAATTCAAGATGACTGCGAACATATGAAAAATATAATATTTTAAGTGCTTGAATGTTCTTGAACTCTTTTCCAATACGGAATAAGAATCCTAACATTATAAGGGCTTTCTTCACAATCATATTAATATGTGCCTCGAATCTAAGTTTATTATCAAGTAGAACACCTAGATCACGAATTTGAGTAACCCTTTTGAGTGATTGGCTGGCTATAAGGTAGTTATGGTCAAATTTTATTTTGTTTCTAGTGAAAGAAATCACATAACATTTAGAAGTGTTCATTTTAAGATGATTATACAGCAGTCATTAAGACTATATAGATCTTCTTGTAATTTAATGCAGTCAATGATAGAGTTAATCGGAAGATATATTTTCATATCATCAGCGAAGAGTAGAACATTTATAATAATAATAAATTTGGACAACTTATATAGCGCTGTTTTTGCGAAAAATCGCCTCAAGAGCGCTGTACAAATTAGCTTGGATTTTACATTAGAATTTACTTAACTTAGGAGGCTAGATAACAACTCGTCTTGCAGCTATCAAGCGCATGGATTGTTGGAATTCTAGCCCCCCAATAAATTAAATAAAATAAAATATCTTTTTATATGTACATATTTTAATTTACTTAACCATGTAGGGGGCTAGATAACCACTCGTCTTGCAGCTATCAAGCGCATGGATTGTTGGAATTCTAGCCCTCCAATAAATTAAATAAAATAAAATATCTTTTTAAATGTACGTATTTTAATTTAATTAACCATGTAGGGGGCTAGATAACCACTCGTCTTGCAGCTATCAAGCGCATGGATTGTTGGAATTCTAGCCCCCCAATAAATTAAATAAAATAAAGTATCTTTTTATTTGTACGTATTTTAATTTACTTAACTATGTAGGGGGCTAGATAACCACTCGTCTTGCAGCTATCAAGCGCATGGATTGTTGGAATTCTAGCCCCCCAATAAATCAAATAAAATAAAATATCTTTTTATATGTACGTATTTTAATTTACTTAACTATGTAGGAGGCTAGATAACAACTCGTCTTGCAGCTATCAAGCGCATGGATTATTGGAATTCTTGCCCCCCAATACATTTACCTTATGTATTTAGTAATCTACGTAACATCCTTAGTCTAAATTAATCTAACTTAATCTAACTTAATCTAACTTAATCTACTTAATCTAACTTAACCTAACTTTATCTTACTCACACATACTCAAAACATATATTTAATAAATCTGCAGTTCATAACAATAGTTGCAAAGAAACCATAAAAATAACATGTAATCAACGCTAACGAAAATGTATATTCTCGTAATACACTGTAAAAATTGTCACTATGAACTATTATTATTGATTGTTGTTTTAAACACTGTCTCTTAGGTATTTTATTTTGTCCTTTATCACTCCATACGTGCGGCACTGGTAGAAACCGAAGGGCGCGGGTTCAGTCCGATGACTTCCTAGTCCATGTGCTTAGGGGCGGGGGCAGGCGCGGGCGGTTGGCAGCGGGGGCAGCTAGGGATGTAGAGATTGCAGAGGTCATCAGTTTGTTTTCTTCTCTGGTGCGTTTCTTAGAAGGCCGCTTCGGTGGCCCACACACCGAACGGGTCATATGGTCACAGTCGTACATACAGCGACTGCGGGCGGAGCGGCGAGCAGCAGGGGTTGCAGTAAAGGTGCGGGGTGCGCAGGGGTACGGCTATGACACCCAACGACCGAACAAATGACCACATCTGGTGAATGTTCGCTACCCATCCTGGGTTTTAAACACTTCGCATCTAATGAATCACGATAACAATCTGCACATATTCTTAAAACTCGTTATACGTCCACACTGATTACGATAAAATTATTTTGAGTTCACATATGTAATGTATACAGAGTAATAAACATTATTTGACACTTTTAAGGTTTCAAAATGTTAATTATCCCTCTTATTTAATAAGGGATAACGAGACCGGCCAGAATGCGTCAGGCTGCTCCGAGCGCCTGACGCATTCATTTGTATAATTAAAGCATTTTATAATCTCGTTGATGAAAATTGCGAATAGTAACGGTCCCAGGTGAGATCCTTGGGGTACACCGGAAGGTATATTTACGAACTCAGAGATGAAGCCATTAATTGTTACTCCTTGAGTGCGCCCATTAAGATAAGAGACTAACCATCGATACAAATCTCCGTGAATTCCCAAAGCTGGTAATTTGGATAAAAGAAGACTGAGATCAGTCAACTTGGATTTGATCATCCATTGATTTCATAATATTTTCAATGAATATGGCAAGATTAGAGACAACCGATCTTTTTTTCATAAAGCCATGTTGGTTCACGAGTCTTACAGACTGGATGCAGTTTTATATACATATACTCGTATGTATACAACGTGTCCGGAAACTCGTAGTACAAGCGGGAAACTGGTGAATCTACATTACGTAGAGAACCCAAAAAACTTATTTTTTTCGATCTGAGCATTTCGATTTTAATTTTTTTTTCTATTTTTCCATTTTTTCGGCAACGGCGAGGGTTAAAAAAAATTTTGAGCCCGGTTTACCCTTCGATGCATTTTATAAGACATTACACAGCTGAAATCATACCCCTAGTGAATTTTTTTTTCAAATTTAACCAAAAAGATTCCAACGTCGGACCCGATTTACTCGAAAACGAAAGCTCAAATCAAAAAAGTTATATCACAAATCAACTCCGAATGTGATGTAGATTTACCAGTTTCCCGCTTGTACTACGAGTTTCCGGACACCGTGTATATTTTTTGGTCAATCAATCAGCATATGCATGCGGAACTGAACAACTTAAAAGGGATTGCGCTACTGTAGTGAAGAATTTCATGCCATTAAGGATTAAAATTTTAGAGTTAATAAAAAATGACGAATGAATTTTTATGAGAGTTTGGGCTCTTTCTCGAAGGGGGTACCCAGGAAAAACTAATTGAGAACCACTACTCTAACTCATCTAGTTTTTTTTTAATGACGGATATTAATCCACTGATAATTTCGAATGCTTGTCAAGAGCTGGGTCGCTAGATAAGTTGTTTAAAAATGTCGAACTTGAGTGTAGATTATTTTACGTTTCATTATATTATTTTACATAGCTGGTAAGGCTAAATTATTATTTTTGAAATAATTATCACTAACTCACAAATAATTTATTGCCAAGGTTGCTTCCAAAATTGCGAAAAATCAATTTCCCTAATGTTCTTTGTTTTATAATGTGAAATACAAATAAGTAAAGTTTCCATACCAGATATTTTCTACAATTTTTGATTTTATGAAGATATTATTCAGTTTGGTCAAATATTTCGGCCTCGAATCCAAATTAAATTTCTGCATGAAAAGGGCGCCTGTTTTAATAATGAAAATTTAAATATCAAACTTATTCAAAAGGAATAAGGAGTTCTACTAAGATCCATTTAGCTAATATTAGTTAGAGATGAAATCATGTAAATTGAAATAAAAATGTTTTCAATCGTATGTTACGGTGCAGAGCGGAAGTTTTGACATATTGCGATTTATAGCTCAGATCTCGAATTGTCTATTATTTCATAATAATTTGGTCACTATTGTGGATAATAAATTATACTTATAATTACAATTTTACAATGGATTATAAATTATTATAAGCCCCTACCGCATTCGGGGCCATGTATGGCCTCACAAGTCAATTTAAAAATATCTCTTTCCTGGTTATTTATCGTCTCGCTATACCTATGTAGTGACGTGTTGGTAATTGCAATCACAAGGCCATCTGTACGAGAAAATGCGTTAACCGTTGACATAAAAAATAGACATTTGATAATAGACAGTGTCATACTACTGCCCCACGTGTTTGAACAGGAATTCATTCATTGCTTGAAATACCTTTTTCCTTCCCAGAACTTCCTTTACTTCCCTTCCTTAAAAAGACCCTCCATACAGCATCTCACAGGAAATTATTTTCCTCAGGCCTCCTGTGTGGACTAATGTAAAAAAATAAAAAAATATCTGGCGTTTCATGGATTGAGAACTGTACATATGAATGGTTATATATGGTAGGTACAACAAGCAGTTAATTTTAAGGTGAAATGGATTCAAACAGTTTTAATTTTTATTCTAATATTTTATAAGCGTACCAAAATTATTACCGTACCAAAGAAGCCAAATATGCTTGATTAATATTATAGTTACTTTTTACGCTGTGTGCCATGTGCGGCCTAATTTATTTTATATTAGTAAAACATAAAATAATATTTTTTTCTGATTTTCTCTATATTTTGACGGCCGGCGTAGTGCAGCGGTAAGGCGCTTGACTCGCATTCCGAAGGTCGCGGGATCGAATCCCGGACTGACAAATAATTTTTTATTTATTTATTTATTTTTATTTTTATTTTTTTTTTTTTTTACTGTGAATACCGCACAAGAATCTCAACTGCTCCCGTCTGGAGCCAGTGAGACTATGGCATCCCCAATTGGGGTATGTTGTGAGGCTGTAGGTAGTGGGGAGGGGAAGGTTGGAAAGTACCTGGCTATTCAGATCTGGTCACTAAGCACGGCTAAAGCCATTTTCAAGCAACGTATCAATTCTGAATGGTGGTCTTACACCAGGGCGATACTGATAGTATCTTCCACTCTGGAACATGCCGCAAATATACTATATATTATTATTTGTGTATTTCACAATTTATTAATTTAAAATAATAAATATATAGTATATTTGTGGCACGTTCCAGAGTGGAAGATACTCTCAGTATCACCCTGGTGTAAGACCACCATTCAGATTTGAAACGTTGCCTGAAGTGACTTTCGCCGTGTTTGGTGACCAGATCTGAATAGTCAGGTACTTCCCCACCTTCCTCTTCCCTATCTCCTTCCCTCCCCACTACCTTCAGCCTCACAACATACCCCCATTGGGGAATGCCATAGTCTCACTGGCTCCAGACGGGAGCAGTTGGGACTCTTGTGCGGTATTCATGTAAAAAAAAAATGTTTCCTTCTTTTATAACATATATTTTTTTCAGAGTGAAAAAAAACGGTAAGAAGTTAATTCTCGATTCTATTTTCGATATAGCTAACTTGCATTTTGCAAAATAATTTTTTAGTTAATTGTACCTTCTTACCAGAAAATGTGATTATAAAATTTAAAAAAATAATATATAATTTCCGTATGTTGTTTTCCGTTTTACTAAGGTACCAGATAGTAAAATAATTGGCATTTAAATATTGTCAAATAAAATAGATGTTGTTAAATGATCTGCGGGCCACTGGTGTGGAACCAGCGGAGAAGAGAGAGCTGTCACTGGTTGTGAGATGGGAGGCGGGAGGAGGGAGGTGTGAGGAGGAGGGCCGCGGGATGGCTCCGGAGTCAGTACCCGCGAGCATCAGACAGATACCGCTACAGTCTACACTCACTCCATAATCCACACCAGTTAGTGCTAATCCACCAGTCAGTTACCTGTTACCATCACATCACCTTACAACTCACTAACGCGCACTTCTCAAATAATATACCGTTTCAACTAATTATAATAATAGGTAAAATTAATTTTCAAACAAAAAATAATAATAAGAAAAAGAACTTCAATGGATTTTTTTTAATGTCAATAATAATAACATACGATTTTATTGTTTTATCGTGATTTTTTTAGGATATTATTTGCTTGAAAGATGTAAACGGCATGCTCTTCAGCATGGGATTAGTGTTTGGTTGGAGTGGAAGTGAGAAGTGACCTTGCGCCAGCTCCAGTTGTCCACCAGAGCTTGCACCCAGCCCCACTGGCTGTGCTGAATAAACTTATCATCATAATTCATGGATTTATGGACCTTTTACTCAAACTAACTACATCTCTCGCGTACCCAAGTTAATCTCCGGTAAATATTAGCTTTCTCGTAAAGTGATAAAGTAATGTGTGGGCACTGAGCGGGTTCGGGGGTAATCCTGGACAGGGACAGGGATAGGAAGTGCACAGTGGACATGTGAGTGAATTGGGCGCTATGGCAGGAACCTCCAAAAGTAATAAGAGGGAGAGGATCAGTTATGCTTTCTTCCTCTACTGCGCCTGCTTGCTGCGGACAGTCGGGGGTGAGTTCTTACTACCTACTCTAATCTGATATTTGAAAACTATTTTTTTCGGCTTTTAGTTATAAGTTATTAGATTGGTAGTAGGTGTGCATTGTATTTAGTAGGTTACCTACAAATAGTACCAACTGATATTTTCTTATATGTTTTACGTAAGGCAGAATACATGTTGGTCATAGGTTGTGAGATATGACTTGATCGTAAGATCTGAGATAAATAAATTATATTTTGTTTTTTAAAAGTAGTTTAAATTCATTGGTCACAAGTAAGTAATTAAAGATAAGCCGATATATGGTACCTACGATAATTAAGTTATTATATACTTAGTAGGTATATAAAAGTAAATAATCAAAACAGAAAAAATACCCTAACAGTTTTGAAAAGATGGGTTCTTTACAGAAGCATATTAAATTATTCTTCTGGTCTGCTGAACATTTTTTTAAATATTAAATTGGTATCAAAATAAGGTTGAACTAAAAATATCTCGTATTTTACGACTTTATTTATTTCCTGGTATAAATACCATATGAATATAAATATACGGTCTATCATAACCATGGTAGGTGATACAGAACAGTCCATTAGATATTTTTTTCGTTATTTGTTTTTGGGATGATATGCCGTGTTGCGCTACCTCCTTCTTTAGTCCATTAGATTGTTCTTCTGTCACAATTAGCACATTTTCTGATGAATCTGTGTATTAGCGATCATTCATAATTGCCGTTTATACTTCAGAAATGTAAATTAGTTGTCCTCCGTGAGTTTTTCCTCACATGAAAATCTCTTAAGAAATAGAATATTTACCTTGCTCTGTTATAATACTCTAGATTAGCTAATAGATACAGTTAGCTACAGTTGTTATTCTGTCAGTTTCCGGGCATATGAGTATGAGGTGCTGCTGACGCTACAAGGCTTTTTCAAAACTGACTATTCAATAATAAATAATAATGCTTGTAAATAACTATTTTCTTTATTTATGTAAAATCTGGTAAACTAAAATGATTTCCTCAATATCTCTCAATGATCTGTCGATAAACTGGATAGCCAAATGCAAGTATGTGACGAAATTCTGACTTAAAACTAACATTGCATATTTATGCAATGTTTAGGTACACCTTAAAACACACATACCATAAATCATCAGTGTACATTTACTCATGAAGAAGTGGACATCGTTGACGAAACATGTAGATTGTGTTTATAAAAATTAAGTGTTGTAAACAAAGTTATTTGCCTTTTTCATAAAATAAATAATGCCACCTTGTGGTGGCATTATTTATTTTATGATTATTATTTTAATTATTCGCCGGTTGCCACTTTGTAGTGGCAACCGGCGAATAATTAAAACATAGACTTTTAACATTTATTATTCTTATTATTTCAATTTGGGAGGCGGGAATGGGTACCGCCGCCCCGGGAACCTTTATTGGATAACCAACCCCAGATTCCTACCCACCCCTTAAACCCTTTTCCTTCCCAGTACTCTCCTCTCCTTCCTTTCCTTAAAAAAACCTCCACACAGCATCCCCATAGACGACATAGACTCTGAGGGAAATTATTTTAATCAGGGCCTCCTATGTGGAGCTCACGTAAAAAAAAATATTAATGCGACAAATGGCTCTAATAATAATAATGTTTGTTAATTATAACGTTATATGGTTATAATTATTGTTATTATTATTTTTGTTATATTATTAATATAATTAGCAGTTTTGTGTCATTTCACTTCAAGTGCGCAATTAAGCAACCTAAAATAATCGTTCACAAAGGGTATTTTCTTACGTTAGTTTTAATTTTTCAATCTTGCGAGGTAACTACTAACTAATAGTTATCTTGAGTCGCTCTCCGTAGAGAGAAATAAATGGCCTTATATTTAATCGCCCGGGGTCTCAAAAGTTTCGTATGATCTGTAGCTATTTGAAAACGTAAAAATAAATGAAATTATTGTTCACTATTAGCCCGCTAAAATGGCCGGAAGTTTTGAAAAAATAGATTTCGTGATTTGGAAAAAAATAAAACAAAGGGTTCATATTTTATATTTTGTAACAAACTTATTTTTCATTCCATAACTGTAGTACAAAGAGCCTAAAAAAAATTTTTTTTAAACATTTGTGATGTTTTGGTTAAAAATATAAAAGGAGAAATAACACTTTTTCTGAATAAAATCAGAATTCTTGTTGACTTACTTGTATTCATAAACTTGAACTTTTTTTCATTTCTGTCAGTTATACGCATTTTTTTAATAATAAACAAACGTTAAAAGGTTAAATTACTGAAAAAAAATATTCAAAATTAAAAAAAAAATGGTTTTAGGTTTGTTTTCTGATGTTCAATGCATTTTAGCGGGCTAATAACCATTTTTTTTTAAATAAATTTAAATGCAGTTCTCATTTTCTTTATAAGACGCAACTTTTGAGACCCCGGGCGTTTCTGAATTCAAAAGTTGAAATAATTGACACACTCTAATAGTTATCTCTATCGTCTTATTCAACCGCCTCGGTTAAAAATTATAATATTAGTATTCACAAAGAAAGGTTCACAATTTCACAAAATGTATAATGTAGGATACCCATATTACACCTACCAATAATAATTTCTGTTTTTATTTATTATGAGTAAATCCTCAAATTATAATATTTAATTAAATGAAGACAATATTAGCAAAACTCGATCGAAAATCTTGAAACAAAAAATCAGAAAAATATATTGGCACCTCTGGGACTCAAACCATCATGAGCCCGTATCATACTTCGGCTAAGAACTACCAATACTACCTTTATCTCATATTTGTCTGATTTTTCTGTTTCTAGATTTTCGATTGAGTTTCGCTAATATTGCCTTCATTTAATTAAATAATTTCCGTGTTTAATTGAAGGATTACTTACTATGAACTTATTACATCTGTGTGTAGGTATATCTTGTCGCATTAAAGTATGCATCATGTGCGCACAGTTGAAAAATATAAGCTTTTACCAACTACTGCTGGTAACGGAATCGAAATGTTGTGAGGAAAGCGGAACTGTAGAAATCAACAGGACTGGCTCAGTCAATATAGTTTGTTTCTCAACTTTCCTCTATTTACCTTTAGTAAGATATCACAATCAGTATTTTCAGGCAATGGATATTTTTTTAATCTATATCTACATTTTACAGTATAATTTAATAATGTTGGCTTCACTGGGTGGCTTACCCGTGCTGAAGATGAAGTACCTACATAATATCTATATTTTGATAAAATATATAAAGTTGGTAGTGAAAAAAAAACATTAAAATCGGCATTTATTATGCGAAACGTGTATGACGTGTGTTTGATGCGTTACGAGTATACGTACTTTTATGTTATAAAATTTTGGTAATATTATTTTTTGTACTTTAATCCATTTTTTTAATTTTATATCTGAAATATTTTTTGTTTTCCTGAATTTTTGTTTCAAGTGCAAAATTCGAATCGAAAAATTACGCAGTCCCTGTGTAGATGGCGATAAAGGTAAAATTCTCACATAACACCACCCACCTGCTTCGATTTAAAAAATCATCGCATAAAATCAAGTTTATTTTATTTTATAAAGTTCAGACACAAATATTAAAATGTTTTAAGATTTCGAAAGCATTTAATTTGCCACATTTTACAATAAAACATGCCTGAAAAGAGTTTGTAAGTAGAAGATTTTCATAAGCCTATTTAATCTTTTTCACTTTTTTTTCTGGGCATAAGCTTATAAAAGGCTTATTAAAACTGGTCGATTATTTTAAGATGTGTTCTATTAGCAAAATATAATTCAAGCATCTATAATATTTCTAAGCGGCCAAATTTTCAAACCAAAATACATAAATTTGCATTTGCTTTGCCTTAATAAGATTTTGCACCACTTGCATTTATATGAAGCACGAACAAGAAAATAATGCGAAGGAATGAAAAGACAAATCTATTTCACGCATAGCATCATCATGCATGATATATTATTAAAAACTGAATAGACATATTATTTTTTTACACAAACACTATACCCGTAAGGGACGATGCGCGGAATTTTTTTTAAAGAGAGGAAAAAGTGAACTTTGTTTTTGAAGACATCCACGTTGTACAAGAAAAGAAATACAAAAATGTTATGAAAAAACGACGTTTGACAACTTGTGAGGTACTTAATCAATATCCCCCACCCTACCTCACAACAATAATGTTGACCCAGTCATTCAGGCATATACGAGTAAGAAACGATAAATAAACATTATGGATCGAATAAACTAAATACATATATGTCCAACGGCGGATACAAAGCGGCCCTGCACTAAACTGCCACTGAGCGGAACGAGACGTACGAGTATTATACCAATGCAATGGTCCGACTGTGAGCGGAAAGTAACGCGAGAAGCTCCATACGACTTCTTATCTGCTCTATTATAATAACCAATAACCATCAACGTAGCTGTGGAATTATAAACGCAAGTAAAGTGCGGCTGCTGCTGAATTGCCAGCAGTATCAGCCAGCAGCCACCAGCCACCAGCCATACCCGCTACTTCATGTGTGGGAGATGCACGCGCACTTTAACGTGGATCGGTGCACATGTGAATGTAACCGACGAGGCGAAATGCGCAATGTTTACCTGCCTGATATACATCGGAAGATGGTAACTTTTCAAATGTGAAAATCCAGACGCATTCTGAGAAAAACAAAGTATGGCGGTCAGTTTGGAAAACCAATTTAGAAATCTTTCAGCTTATCGTACGAGGTATAAAAAGAAGAAAACTGAACACTCTTGGTCACGTCATGAGAAACAAAACAAAATTACAAACTATTATTATGGGGGGAGAATCACTTTCCTTCGTGGGGAGAATCGAAATTTACAAAACTGTTAGATAGCGAGATATTCCGGGTTGCAGCAAGTTGAAGAATGCCCGGATGGTAGTCAACCTCCGGTGAGTCAAAAATGTGTATTTGAGATCACTAATAGTTCCTACGGGATAAAAAATTTTAATGTTTAATTAGGATGGACCGTTAGTTCAAGACCTTTACTGAGGTTGATGGGTAATGTTGCTTGTTGCTTGTTGAATGCAGCCGAGCCCCAACCAACACCGGTCTCTTATTACACAGTTGACCACTTATCCATAGATCTACACAAATTGAGCGACTCTCTTAGTTAATTATACTTCCGGGTCAAGTTATAAATCACATTTAGCTGTTGTTAGTAAGCTTATCATTTCTTGAAAGATAACATTTTCAATTGAATTAGACCTTGACAGAAGCGCACAGTATCGCAGTAGAAATGCTCGTTTTGTAGCTTGAACTGCTTCTCACGGAAACAATGGTATCTGTTCCACATTCTGCTAAGAGCATTACCCATCACTGACACCTGCCCTACCTTCCTACCTTCGTACCCACCTCCACCTCCACCTCTACCTGTCTCCAGTCTATGGTGGGCCTTTTTACTGCTATTCTGTACGATACGAATTATTCAATTATTCGCAATTATTCCTGTGATATACCTACAGACTACATACCTAGCGCAATAGGTAATCGATATTCAATATAATGTACCTTGAGATTGAAAAAAATCATAGGTTCGAACTAGCGATGAAAGAGAAACAATGCGATGAAGATCCAAAGGCCGAGTGAATAGAGGCATTGTACCGGTTAGGATGGAAATCCGGGGTTCGATTCCCAGTTGTGACCTATGTCTTTTGTTATTTTCAGTGTCTTGTTCTGTTTCGTGTTTCGTTTAGATTTATTAGTATTATCTTCTTCTTCAGAGATTGAAAAATATTAGTTAGAAATTATGCTAATAGTCGTTTATGGAGGATATTTGACTGTCTCCCGTCTGCAGGAAGGGATTCAGAGGGGATTCTTGGATTCTCAATGAGCTTCCCATGCGGTGGCGGAGAAGTGCACTGGACGACTGCACTCGTCGCTCCAGGAACATTTCCTTAGTGCTGCAATATCGTGGTAGGTGGAATAGTTGGCAAAATGCATTAATGTTGGTGACTTTTAGCTTATGTGTCGTTGGGATGCATTATATTATACATACCTACGTTTTTAGGTGTTCACGGCCAAAAGTATTTTCTTTATTTGTTTTTGGGATATTATGCCGTGTTGCATCACCTCCTTATTTAGCCTACGTTTTGGATACTGCATCGCTGTGTACTTGAATGACAACATATATTATAATCTATCCACACTTTTGACGTATACCGCCATGTGGTAAATACGATGATAGTAGTATTTTGACGTTCGCCTTCCAAAAGTGAAGTCGCCTTGACAGCATACTTGCTTAATGTTGCTCTTCTTTATCTCTCCATATCATCCAAGTCCTTCAGGTCGTCTATGATAATATGTCCCAACGGAACTGAATGGAATTCAGAACGAAAGGTCGAAGGTAGTTTTTACTTTAGTTGCTTTGTGGCGTTGTGAAGCCCCCGTTTCGTGAATTAAAACGGCGTCATAAAACTTTGCATATCGCGGATGAATGACCCAAGCAGTAGTAGACTAGAGACCAGAGACTAGAACTAGATGGAGTAGATAGGTAGTCAGGTACCTACCTGGTGGAGTACCTTCCTCACTGTTTCTCGACTGGACCGATTCCCGTTCCCACACTTTCTACCAAATAATTGAACACCCGAAGTTAATTTGAATTTTATCGTCTTGTCGTTATATTGTTGCTTCATTTCGCTGAGGAAACATCGCCGCGGTGATTAAACTAGCAAACTTGTATAAATATTTTGCTTAGCGCAAAACTAGCTTAGAGAGGAACATTAGTCAATAGTTTGGCAGGTACAAACTACCAACCTAATTAAAACTACAACTGCAAACCACTGGACTAGGAAATTATATTTAGCAATACTGTTCTGAAGGCGCACCGACCGAATTTTGATCAATATTGTAAAATACAAACAAAAATGTTTTACTCTGATTGGTATCGCCTACCGCTATATGATAATTTTAATGTAAACATCCAAATTAATTATCAAAAAACTTAACTTAACTTCTGTGCTACTACGGAGAGTCGGGAAATATCAATATTGTTCTTTATAAGACATACAGCGTAATATTAAATTTATTGTTAGGTTATTATAGTAATTTTTAGAAAAAATCTTGAATCGAATCTCTGAGATTGTAAACTTTTACAGGAATTCTGTCGCGAGTTTGGCCGTTTGTAAAAAAGTCGAGTGTAAAAATATTGTCAAATCTTTTTAAAGACTAACTTATCCAAGCAAAAATTAACTCAGATTCGTATCGAGGTCAAAACTTCTGAGTGAGGATATTTTCGACATGGCAGTTATAATATTTTTTAATACAATATTTATATAGGAGTAGGTACAAACTCATTTATGGAAAACTGTTAGTGAATTTGTTCAAAGAAGGTAACTTCACTAATAGCCCGGTCATTGGGGGATAAAAAAGGCCTTTAGCTTGCAAAAGGTCGTGTAGTAGCGATTTTGATACATGTTGTTTAGATTGGGACTCTAAAAAAAAAAAAAATTTCGATCTTGGGGGGGTCGAGCTCGGGCCGCCATCTTGGATTGAAGGTGCCAAATTTTAGTTTTTTCAAAATAATTCCTCAACGGTTGATTTAACAACAAAAATATTTATGGCAAATTTGACGAAAACTAAATTACGCACACTTTTTGTTTGAATTTTTTTTTATAAATCTAATATATAATGACTTACATCGGTAGAAAGAAGAAAATTTTGATAAAAATCCATAAAACTCAAGTTTTCATGATAAAATGTGTAAGAATATATTACACAATATCATTTTAACGTATTTCCACAACACATATAGCAAAATCTATTTCAAATTACAGTAATTTTTCGTGTTACATAGAGGAGAGAAAGAGATGGCAAGATACTGCGTGCCTGCAGTCCTGACTGCAGCGTTGCCACCTCAGCGCCTATATTACCACAGGCTAGGATCCCACTATGACAAACCCGACGTCATCGAGTGCATGGATGAAACTACTTTGTAGTGATAATGAACATTTAGTAAGCCTTTAAAAAGCTGGTCTTCCAGTGCGTCTTCATTGAGTACACGAATGAAAACGTGCGGCTCGCCATACCATCGCTGGAATATCTGTGGAATGGACGTACTGACCTTAACATTGTCGAAAGATCCCTACAGGCTGTAAGAGAGGTTTTTAGAGATTCGGCAAGAGGGGTGAGTAAAATGAGAATAAAACTAAAATCATGATGCAAACCAGAACCCCACACCATAGAATAAAAGATAAATTCAAATTTAAAGACACTTATAATTTCGAAGTGGTCGAAGAGTTTATATACCTGGGCTCCATCATAACGCATGACAAAGAAAACCCAGTAGAAGTAAGAAAGCGCCGCACAGGCACTAACAACACTTACTTCGCGTTGTTGCCAGTTTCAAATCCCGAAACGTCCATAGGAAAACCCTATATAAAACAATTATTAGAACGGTCTTGGCCTATGGATGTATGGCGGGAACAGCTGGACACCTTCGAAAGAAAGGTATTTCGAAGAATCTTAGAAGCGGTGCGAGAGGGAGAGGCATTAGAGGGGACTCCACCACTTTCCCAACGGCGCGGCGTTACAAGGAAACATATGGTTTCCTCCTTCACCGCACACATCAAGAATCTATTTTATTGAACGAATCTACATTTATTTGAACGACTATAGACTCTCCAATGTCCATGCATACGGGGTGAGAAGTATGCAAATACTTACATTAACATGAGGGAGAGGCATGGAGAATCCGCCACAATAAAGCTCTATGTTATTTACCAAGCTCCCAGACTCTCTATCCATTTAAGGCTCCATACGGGATGGGCCGGACATGAGCATCAAATGTCAAGCACACGAGTACCGAAGAAGGTTCTAACAGAACACCCAGGACTTAAACGAAAGGCGGGCAGACCTAGGCTGAGATGGGAGGATGATGTCAGGAAGGATGCAAGAGGACTGCTCCATGTCGCAGTTAGGAAGACGACGGCCGAGGACGGAGGGCGGTGGAGGCTTATGTTGAATGAGGCCAAGGCTCGAAATGGGTTGTAATGCCATTGAAGAGGAAGAAGACCTACTGGGGATACCACAATAAAAAAAATGCGTCATTTTCTCTACCTCATGGTGGTGTGGAAATGAGTTTACAAAATTATAATTATGAAATGAATAGCCCGAAAAAATAAGAAAAATTGGGAATTTCACCATTTTTTAGAAAAATATTCACATTTCCGCCACTGTAACTCGTTTCCTATTAGATAAGATCAACCATTGCACAATTATTTTGAAAAAACCAAATTTTGGCACCTTCAATCCAAGATGGCGGCTCGAGCTCGACCCCCCCAAGGTCGAAAACTTTTTTTTTCTTTAGAGTCCCAATCTTAACAACATATATCAAAATCGCTACTACACGACCTTTGCAAGGTAAAACTCCCCACTGACTGGGCTATAACAATTCGGATCGCCAATGGCCTTGTAAAGAGCATCCATGAATGAGACTAGAAACAAAAGCGATCGTCTGTCGAAAACGAAAATGTAAGTGTAAGTATTAGGTTATTGCCAAAAAACACAATTTCAAAAAGAATTCATATGCACATCATGTTTGACCGGTTACTTAAATTACAAAAGTTTAAATTTCAAGTTTTTTTTTATTCTAATCAAGTTCTGCATCATGGGCCGATTGTTTCACAGTACGTACTTGAATAATAACAAAACTTAATTAGGACATTCACCGAACTCGTACATTAACATTTCAATTTGATGAATTGTTTAAATTCTGTGAATTCGTCCTAATAGTTCTGTTGACTTTACTCAATAATAGGATAATAATTATATGATTTCTGTAGTACGAGTCCCAGCAGGAGCTCGTTAGGACGTTACCGACATCCGTCATCTTCCTTCTCACAAGTCATGTTTTAAAATGAAAAAGACAGAACTAGGGGTGCCCAACCCAAACCATTTTTTGGGTCAAAAAAAATACTGAGCTTTGGTGGGACACGCATATAAAAATTAAAACAAAGAAATTATTCAAAATATTTGATTAGCTTATAATCAATGTGACATCGGAGGGGGGATTTTCCTGAAATGCTGAACGTTAGATCCGTTCATATAGATTAATGGCGTATTATTCACAAGAAAAGAGACCCTACGAACTGCTCTAACTATAGGGGCATAACGCTGCTGAATATCTCATACAAGATCCTATCAAATGTACTGTGTGGTAGGCTTATGAAATATTCGGATGGCATAATTGGCCAATATCAAACTGGGTTACGTAAGGGGAAATCTACAACTGATTAAATCTTTTCACTGAGACAGATACTGGAAAAAACAATAGAATTTAATGTTGATACATACCATCTCTTCATAGATTTTAAGGCTGCCTATGACACGGTAAATAGAGAAAGACTGTACAGAGCCTTGGATGAATTTAATATCCCAAGAAAACTGGTAAACTTAGTAAGGCTCACAATGTCTAATGTTGAGTGCCGAGTCAGAATACAACAGGATCTATCAAGACACCCTAAAGACCTTCAATGGACTAAGACAAGGAGATGCGCTTGCCTGCATTTTATTCAATTTAGCGCTGGAAAAGGCCATCCGAAATGCAGGTATACAAACCACAGGCCATATCTTTAACAAGTCTGTTCAGCTCCTTGCTTATGCTGACGATATATGTTATGTCTGCCCTTTCCTCGGCAGATAGTAATTATTAAATACGGTTCTTTGAATATAAAAGTGTTTATTTACTGGAATAACCTAGCTGGTTAGCTACGACTGTTTACTATTCGGGGGTAGGTAAATCTCTGGAGCCTTGCCACGGGAGCTCGCAAAGTATATCTCTGAGACTGCTTCTTGTACGCCAATGCCATCTGGCGAGCTATGGTGCAAGCTACATGCTTACCGCCATCTATCGTATTCTTTCCATATGAAATACTTAATTACTCTACATCACACCCTCCCCCACCTAACCTCAAGCCCTGGCTACAATAAATACAAGACATGTTCTTTTCAAAGAAGTTATACAATTTGACAAAAAAAATAGGATTTTAAATATTTCATTTATACACGATTTTATACACTAAATTCAACCAAACATAGTCATGATTTTAAATATTTCAACTTAAATATTTCTGTTTCTCTGGGAGGGACCTTTATGAACGCCTTGAACGGAGCCTTCCTTCCCAAGGTCTTAGTTGAGTAGTTTGCTCTCGATCATCCGCTGGTAATCTGAAATCAAGAGAACTCCACGTTAGCCCCTTCAACAAAGCTGAGGTCCCCAACTCGTCTGAAGCGCATTTCGTGACCTCAGACGCGGTGGGTGGGTTATTATCTTCACTCTCCTCTTCCCATTTCACAGATAAACTCTTTAACTGATCAATATGCCTCTTCCAAGTCAACGGAGTACCACAGATCCTAACGATATAAACTTTTTTACCCACTTTCCTTCCTACAATACCTCTAACCCAACCAACTTTATTCACCTGACGGAAGTCCTTGACCAGACACTTCTGTCCAACATGTAAATTCCTAATTTTTACGCCCCCATAATTCCTTATTTGATTATCTTGACTCCTTTTTATATTATCGTTAGCTATTTTTCTCTGTTCTGACACATCTTCCTGAGTGGTTTTAGGAATTAAACTACTGAAAGTTGATTTCAGTCTCCTACCAAACATCAAGACTGCCGGTTCTAATCCCGTTGTGCAATGTGGCGAATTTCGATAATCCGATAGAAAATCACATAATCTACTTTCATAATTTACTGGAAAATTATTCCTAACCATAATTTTTTTTTAAAAATTTTTTACCGTTCTAACTGAATTTTCAGCTTGTCCATTACACTGAGGGAATTTTACCGGTGAATTTAAAAATTCTATGTTATTCTCTTTAAGAAATTCTTTAAACTCTACACTAGAAAATGCTGTTCCATTATCCGAAACTATGCAATCAGGGTTACCAAAATTAGAGAAAATTCTTCTCAATTCCTTAATCGTGTTAAACGAATCCGCCCTTGGAACCTCTAAGCAATCGATCCACTTGGAAAAAGCGTCACAAATTACAAGAAACATTTTTCCTGCTACCGGTCCGCAGTAGTCTACATGCACCCTACTCCAAGTTGCCCCAGGGTTCGGCCACACTGACAAATGACTCTTAGAAGGTGCCGGCCTCATAGCCGCGCAATCATCACATTTTAGAACCATTTTTTCAATGTCATTGTTCAGTGATGGCCACCAAAAATAAGCTTTTGCTAGGCCCTTCATTTTAACTATTCCTAAATGAGATCTGTGTAATAACTCTAGCACATGTTCTTGTAAGGAACTCGGAATGACAATTATATGTTGCCAGAAAAGGCAATCCTTGACTATGGACATTTCGTTTCTCTTAACCCAGAATCTCCACAGTACATCATCTCGACCAACTCGTTTTCGCCAGCCCTTACGCAAACACGTTAAAACTTCCTGAATAACCGTGTCTGTCTCTATAGCTGTGGAAATGAGCTTGATATCTATGTGCTCGCATTTATCTACATAACACACAAAATCTGATCCATAATCATCTTCAAATTCTTCTTGAGAATTTTCTACCGGAAGCCGAGATAGAAAATCCGCATGATTATGACATGACTTAACAAATTCTACCTTATACGCAAATCCGGCTAATATAATGCCATAACGCTGCAATCTGTTAGCCGCCAAAACTGGAATATTTTTGTGTTCCCCTAAAATCCTCATCAAAGGCATATCTACGCATAAAGTAAACTCCCGACCGAATAGGTATTGAAAGAATTTGATCAAACCAAACACAATAGCTAACGCTTCTAAATCTAGAATACTGTACTTCTTCTCTGCACTAGACAAACTTCTTGATGCAAATTCGATCGGTCTCATTGAACCGTCCGCAAATGTGTGCAATAACACGGCCCCGAGGCCTACGCTGCTCGCGTCTGTATATAACTTAAGAGGAAGGTTGGGAAAATAATGAGTGAGAATTCTATCAGAACCCATTAGATACTTTACTTTATCTACTGCGTCAATGCATGACTTCCCAAATTCAAACTTTGCATTCTTCTTTAAAAGATTATGCAAAGGTTCTAAAATTGATGACATGTTCGGTATGAAGTTCCGATAAAAATTAAAAAATCCCAAAAGACTCCTCAATTGATGCACGTCGCATGGGTACGGCGCATTCTTAATTGCTTCCAATTTATCTTTTTGCGGTTCAATGCCCCTTCCCGAAATAACGTATCCCAAAAATTCTATAGATTTAACAAAAAACTGACACTTCCCAGTATTGACACATAGACCACATTCTTTCAACCGCTCGCAGACCGCGCAAATATTATTATACAGATCAAGTTCATCGACCCCTGAAATAATAATATCGTCTAGGTAAAAGGCTACGCCTTTTAAACCTTGTAAACAACTTGATATTGTTCTTGCGAAGATGGCCGGAGCCGATTTAAACCCAAAAACCAACCTGTTATATTGGAACAGACCTAAGTGTGTGTTAATAGTTGTAAACTTTTTACAATGATCCGCTAATTCTAACTGTGAATATGCTTCCTTAAGGTCTAATTTTGCAAAAACTTTGCCCGAACTAACCTTATGTATGACCTCCTCAATCTTTGGCATCGGATATTTCTCTAAATTGGAAATCAAATTAAGACTCCTTTTATAATCTACACAAATTCTTATATCGTCGCTTTAGTTCGTATTTGTCCAACAGACCATCAGAAAATTTTTCAGGAGGAGAAGGTTTTCTTTAATTATTTCAATAAAACATTATGATAAGTGTTTAAGATAAAGCTATTTCCGTAAAGGTAAAGGTCCAATTAGTTAAAATAATTCTTAGTTAACTGATTAACTATACTTTTTCATACATTGTTTTTAATGTAAAAGTGTAGATTGAACAAAAACTAAAATGGTCTGTTGGACAAATAAGAACTGAGGCGACGATATCTCCATTTTTCTTGACCACCGGAACAATCGGTGAAGCGAATTCGCTACTTGTAACCGGGGAGATTATACCTTTTTCTACCATCGATCTTAATTCGGATTCGATCTTCCCTTTAATAGAAAAAGGAACCGGCCTTGCATTGAAAAAAATTGGATCCGATTCCTGGTTTACTTTAAAATGGACTTTATATTTGTTAAATCTTCCCAACTTTTGCGAAAACACTTCCGGGAAATCTTGAATAAACTTTTCTCCATTCCTCATTTGCGGCGTCACTAAATTAACTGTCTCCTGAGAAGTTATCCCAAGATCGAAACATTCCATAAAATCTCTTCCCACAATTAATTCTGTTCCTTTTATTACTACAATAAAATTAATATTTTTGTTCCTACCCTTAAATTTCACATCAAAAATCGCCTTTCCTACGACTTTTAAACGATTATTTCCATAACCTGAAATAATCCGCTTGTCTTGTGACAAAATGATTGAACTAAAATGTCGTTTAAAAATACCCTCCGGCATCACACATAAAGATGAACCGGAATCAATCATTGCCGTAAACTTCTTGTTATTAATTTCAATTTCAGCAGTAATCGGACTAATTGACGCAACTAAAACTTTACTATCCCTGTGATTTTCAAAAATGGGATTTATAGGATTATTCTTGCAGAATTTCTGTAAATGCCCAATGCCCTTACATTTAAAACATTTCGCATTACGAAATTTACAATCAAACGATAGATGATCATTCCTTTTGCAAATAAAACACTGTTTTTTAACACTACCCACGGGTGATCTAAAATTCGTACCTGAATTTGATCCTAACCTATAAGCTGGTTTCGTGTTAAAACTACCCTTGGGGCTCGTCGATCGTTCCCTACGCTGATCTCGCTTGAACCCATCGCTAGTAACTCGTTTTTTTACTAGGTTTACTTCTGATTTTACTGTATTAGCACTATCCAAAGTTGACATACTAACTGCAAGTCCTTCTATTTCATTAAACGACAACGTTTGCCCTTCTACGAAAATTTTCTCCTTCGCGCGTCCCGGTAACAACCCGATTGCAAACATGTCTATGAGGTTTTTTCAAGCCTCGTTTCGAATTGACAATACGTTGCTAAAGAACGAAGTCTAACCGCGAAATCTCTTATCGTCTCGCCTTGTTGTTGCCTCGCTAAAAAAAAATTCTCCCGTTCTTTAAAAACTGAACGATTTTTGTTACAATGTTTGTCGAGAAGCGCTAAAAGTTTATCAAAAGATAAGTCCGTTACTTTACTTGGAAAACACAGATTAATTAGTAAGGTTAACGTTTCTGATTCTAGGAGATTCAATAAAAAAGCCCGTTTTTTCTCCACAGACGCTTTGTCATCATGGATCACGAAAAATTGCTCTATCCGAAGTCGAAACAACCCCCAGTCTCCGGAGAGATGGCAAAACGGTGGTATTCTACCCGATTCCATAACTCCCAACAAATAAATCGGCAAAGAAAAATCAACAAGAAAACAATAACCAATAATCCCTCTCAAAGAATCAAAAATACTTATCTCAGGAACTCTTCTGGTCTCCCTCTGGGTTTTATCCTTGACTTCTGATTAATCCAATGATCCACAGATTCGTCCTTGAAACTATTAACCCAATGATCCGTTTTGACCTTGAAACTTCTGATTAATCCAATGATCCACAACCAGATCGCCTCCTTGCGGTATTTCACTTCTGTTCCTAAAACAAAAATCTTCTTATACAGCCCGTAGCCACGGAACCAAATGCTCCTTAATCTCGAGCAGAATCTCTTCCGATTCCTTTCCAAAACTGCAAGTCACTCCAGCAGTGACTTAGTCCTCCGTGTCCAGCACCAATTATTATTCGCACGCGTAACTTTCACACAATTATACTTATACGGCTGCGCCAATTGTTATGTCTGCCCTTTCCTCGGCAGATAGTAATTATTAAATACGGTTCTTTGAATATAAAAGTGTTTATTTACTGGAATAACCTAGCTGGTTAGCTACGACTGTTTACTATTCGGGGGTAGGTAAATCTCTGGAGCCTTGCCACGGGAGCTCGCAAAGTATATCTCTGAGACTGCTTCTTGTACGCCAATGCCATCTGGCGAGCTATGGTGCAAGCTACATGCTTACCGCCATCTATCGTATTCTTTCCATATGAAATACTTAATTACTCTACATCACATCCGAAAAGGCCATCCGAAATGCAGGTATACAAACCACAGGCCATATCTTTAACAAGTCTGTTCAGCTCCTTGCTTATGCTGACGATATAGATATCATCGCACGCTCAGAATATGAACTAAAATCGGCGTTTAAAAGCTTAGCTACGTCGGCAAGTAACATGGGATTGGTCATCAACGAGGGGAAGACAAAATATATGCCCGTACATGGACGCCAGAAACCACCAAGTATACAGATAGACAATTATACATTTGAAACTGTCAACGAGTTTGTATATCTTGGTACTATGGTGACAAATGACAACAATGTATCCAGCGAAATCAAAAGAAGAATAGTAGCTGCAAATCGATACTACTTTGGGCTACAGAAGCATATGAAATCTCGCCACCTTACCAGAAGAACTAAAGTCCTGCTTTACAAGACCCTTATACGACCTGTTCTTATATATGGTTCGGAATGCTGGACAATCAGTAAGGGTGATGAAGGAGCCCTAGAAAGTTTTGAAAGGAAGGTGCTGCGAAGGATTTACGGCCCAGTCTGTGATAATGGAGAATGGCGTATCAGATACAACCAGGAGCTATACGATCTTTACGAGGACCCTAATATCTCCAAGGAAATCAAAACCGGAAGACTCAGGTGGGCTGGACATATCCAGAGAATGAGCGAAGGAGATATTCCAAAGCGAATTATGGATGGTGCACCTGGGGGTCGGAGAAGAGTTGGAAGACCAAAGCTTCGATGACTGGATGGAGTGGTGAAGGATGCAAGCACCATCGGCATCCGAAACTGGTGCAACGCAGCACAACACCGACAGTCATGGAGGCAGGCTCTGCTGGAGGCCAAGACCCGACCTGGGTTGTAGAGCCACAGATGATGATGATGATGATGAGGTATATATTACCGATAAGTTTTATCGGTAATTCGCTATCCAAAAATGCAATTATTGTGAAACTGCAAGCAATATCTGATTTTCAGTTCATAACAAATTTAATAATTTTAGTAAATTAAGAAAATTCCAGTAAATTTTCAGCCGTTAAATTTATACGACCATGAGCGTAGTGCTTGTCGTAGGATACTTGTGATGATACTAATATTTACTTTATACCATAGGTTCTCAAACCATAGGTTCAGGGGGGCGGTAAAAGACTAAGAGAAAATTAGGGGGCGTTTCAGATTTCAGGGGGGCGGTAGGATATAATAATAATAATAGTAATATATTTTTGAAGTTTGAATCAAAATAATAATAATAATCATAAACATGAATCCGGAAATCTTTCACCTTAAAAACTTAAAGAAGAAACTTGAAGATGAAGATCTGATATTAACAAAGGCAGACAAGGGAAATACTGTAATCATTATGGACAAATCTGATTATCACAACAAAGTGATGGACTTTATAAATAGTGATAATTTTGTTATTTTACCAAAAGATCCAACATATAAATTTAACGAGAGTGTATCAAATGCTTTAAAATCTTGTAAATCGGACATATTTAAAGATGATAACATATTATCGAAAAATCCCAAATCACCAAAATTATATGGGTTTCTCAAAATCCATAAAATAAATACCCCCATAAGACCTGTCGTTTCATCATGTAATTCGCCAAGTTTTAAACTATCGTCATTAATAACTGATTTAGTTCATAAAAGTAATGTGTTTACACCAAAATATGTAATTAAGAACTCTTATGAACTGATTGACTTATTGAAAAATTTTATACTTCCCATTAATGCTAAACTTGTGTTTTTTGATGTCATTAATCTATTTCCTAATGTGCCTATTACTGAAAGTAAAACAATTATTTCCAAATTATTGAAAGATTCTAAATTACCTACAGATCTGTGTAGTGACCTAACTCGTTTATTTAACTTATTTTTAAATCAAAATTATTTTCAATACAATAATGTCATATACCAACAAAAAGAAGTCCTTCCAATGGGAGCCCACACCAGTCCTCTTATTGCTGATATATTTATGAATGATTTGGAAACAACTGTTTTTAATTCAAAATCACCTCTTTTAAACAATGTTTTACTATGGAAGAGATATGTGGATGATATCTTCGTCATTTGGACAGGATCTGAACGTCAACTCAACAACTTTCTTAACCTTTTAAATTCCTTTCATAACCAAATAAAATTTACGATAGAAATAGGCAATGAAAAATTAAACTTTTTGGATTTAAATTTATCTATTATAAATAATAAAATCGATTTTAGTATATATCGCAAGCCAACATACACTGACATAGTAATTCATAGGACCTCCAACCACCCTGTCTCACAAAAACACTCCACCTTCCATTCCATGATACACCGCTTAGTAAATGTCCCAATGTCTAATAATAATTTCCTTTCTGAACTTTCAATAATAAAACAAATTGCTATAAATAACGGATATGAACCAAAATTAATTGATAACATCCTAAATAAAAAACTTATCAAAATTTCAAAAAATAAATATCTATACAATTCTAATAATATTAATGATAAAGAATGGCGTAAAATTTTGTATATTAATAATTTTTCAGTTCAATGTTGCAAAAATCTTCCTTCAATATTAAACCAGCGTTTTATACAAGAAATAATATCGGTAATTTTTTGAGAAATACTAAAGATAAAGACCGTAAATTGACTAATTCCGGAATATATAAACTCAAATGCAATGATTGTCCCTCATTTTATATTGGAAAAACCACTCGTAATTTTGAAATCAGAATCAAAGAACATTTAAGGTGTCTTAATAATAATAATTTTTCTGAGTTTGCTAATCATATCATTGAAAATAACCATAGTTTTGAAAAAAATACAGGGATAAATATTCTTCATATTAATCATAAAGGAAAACGTTTAGATAACTTAGAAGCCTTGGAAATTAAAAAAATCCCTTAAAAATAATGAATCTATTATCAACAAACAAAAAATATTGTCATATAGCCCAATCATGGATTTGTTCCCCTACCCACCCACTCTACACTAATACCTACCTACCCAATCTACATTATTATCTAGCAACAGCTCCACCCCTACCATAATAAAACATTGTTCGAAACTGTCAAATTAGTATAAGCTTTCCCTGACGAAGGAACGTTTGTTCTGAAACCGGTCGGATTTGCGCATCAAATAAGTGGTTTATACAAAGTTAAATTATTTCATTTTTCAATAATAATAATATTTGGCTAATTTAAATATCGCCGTTTTTGTGAAAAATCACCTCAAGGGCGCTGTACAAATAAGTATTTAAGGAATTAATATTAGTGGCTTACAACTAAGATTTACAATTATTATAACTAGTGACTTAAATCTAAGACTTGTAGCTAGTGACTTATTTTACTGGCTTCCAATTAAGATTTACAATTATAACTAGTGACTTACATTTACGACTTATAGCTAGTGACTTATGACTAAGACATATAAATGCTGACCTAAAGCAAGTGACTTAATAACATACATATTTACAATTAGATTAAGATTAGCGCCAGAAGAAGTAAGAAGAAAGAATAATACATAATATGTTTTGTAATGAGAGCACTTTGAAAACAAAAGTATAATTTCATGATTCTCTCAGATAGGTATTTTTATTTAATGGTATGAGAGCCCAAAAAGGTAGGTTTTTAATTTGGACCTAAATTCTATTGGGCTTGTTAGGCATCTAAGTTTCGGAGGGAGTTTTTTCCAAGCCTTCGGCCCAGACACTCCGAAAGTGCGATCTCCAAATTTAGTATTTGGCTTGCGTTTAGGTTCCATTAGTTTGCCTATAGCTGATGAGGTTGCTGATCTAAGTGTTGACTTCCTCGGACCAGTATTTTCGGGGATACATAGTTCAGAGATGTAAAGTGGAGCCATTTCATTGATCGATTTAAACACCATCCAGCACAACTTGTACTGAATGCTTTCAGGGCACTTGAGCCAGTGAAGGTTACGAAGGTGTTCTGAAATGTGTGAATATTTAGGGACTCTGGTTATGAGCCGTGCCACTGCATTAAACACGGATTGAAGTTTGTCAGTTTGATATTTTGGAAGGCTAGCATAGATGCCGTTACAGTAATCGAGCCGTGAAACCACGTAAGAGTTGATTAGTAGTTTTGTTGCCTCTGTAGGAAGGTTTTTTCGGACTTTGGAGGGGACCCACCACTTTCCCACGGCTGTGTGAGGAAACTGATTGTTTAACCTCCGCACACGTCAGGACTCTAATTTTTTGTAAAAAGGAAGCTACATTTATTTTTGAAATGAATCTAGACCCTCCAATGTCCCTGCATACATGATTGTTAGTAAAAAAGAAAAATGTATGCATATAAAGACACATCGTAGATGTGTTCGCCTGTTGGTTCAGCATCTAATTGAGTGAAATAACAAATAAAAAGAAAAATATTTACAGGTGTAAGAATGATTAAAACCAAAAAAAATATATAAAAAGAAAGATATCGGGGGCAGTTTGTCCCACTATCACGGGGCAGTCCCGGCGAGAATGAGCGGGCGAGCGGCCTGGCCGCAACGTGCCCAAACGCCCACGCCCCTTAACCGTTTTCCCAAGAGTACCCTTGAAGAAATGTTTGGTAGGTTTCTTCGGACTGACTTAAGTTGTCTTAGGTAAAAAAAACGGTGCTTACAGTCATATTTATTTGACTTTTTTCGAAAAGTCTGAATCACGATTAACGCCAAGAAGTTTGACTGTTGTCTTTGGAATAATATCGCTACCGGAAATGGAAATAGGTGAATTGTCAATGAAATATTGGCGTTTGTTTGTGGCCGCCCAGAGAAACTCAGTCTTAGACGGGATCAGCTTTAGTTTATTTGAAGACATCCAACGAGTTATTGCTTCTATGCATTCAGCTACACGGATTTTGAGACTGTTGACTTCATTTGGAGTGCAGAAAAAATGAACTTGCTGATCATCAGCGTAGCAATGGGATAAGAGACCAAACGACTCGATTATTTTAGCGACATCATTTGTAAAAGGATGAAAAGAAGTGGACCCAAAACCATCCAGAGAAACCCATCCCACCCCATCCCATCTTGCCCCATTCCATCCCATTACGCCCCTCCGTTTTGGTAAATGTAATCATGAGGACAATTGCTTTATTTTCAGATTCACGAGTTAGGGGGCGCTAGAAAAAAAATATTCTCAAAGTGGGCGGTGGGCTAAAAAAGGTTGAGAATCTATGCTTTAGAAGGATATTATTAAATTTCATTTGTTTTCATTTCAATAGAGCTAAGAGGAGCGTGATGAATTTAAAGACAGAAAAATGCTTTAACGGCCTTTTTCCTCAACCAATCTGAGCGAAAGCCAATTAAAAATATGACCTTTGTTAAAGATTAATTACTTGATCATCTCCATGTAGCTACGTACAACCATATTATTTTCGTTGAAAGTTCGCGAAACGCTAATAGAATTTCTTGTGAATGGAACATTATTAAGGTGTAATATATATATATATATACTTACCTACCATCAGTGTTAGACGGTATAAACTGCCATTGTAAATAATATTATACACAATCATTATAATGTTAATGGGAATAGCTACTAATATTTCATTAGGTTATCTTCCATTTTTTTGTTTTCAGTACGAATAGAAAAATTCAAACCATAGAAAGCTGAAAACTTCATTTTGGACCGCAAAAAATCTTCAATTGGGCCACAGGTTGGGCATGCCTCTATTAGGACGATGAAGTTACGTACGATCTCTTGGTAGGACTAGTATATGAACAAAGACGTTGATGAATTACGTTCAACTAAGAATCATAACTAAAGAATTTCATCGAAGACATTCGAGCTATTGGTTAACAACTGTGATTTAATGCCCTACAGCAATCTTTCATCCATACAGGGTAGTTTCCAGCACTCCATTGTGGACCGCTACCTTCGCTTCTTTGGAAAAAAAATGTTAGCGTCAACAGCGTCCATTCCTCCATTACTGGATTTTCCTACATTTATCCTTCTTTCAATACTCTACCAGCCCTTCCATATTTCGTAAACATACTTCCCAAATACACAAATACATACACCAGCTTCAAGTATTCGCCAATCATAACTATAATGCACACTGCTTTCGTATTATCTCTTTCAAACATCATGACTTTCGACTTACATTCATCATTTACTCATTTTCCACACACATACTTCGTTCATCCTAAACACGAGAGACAGTAGAAAATAAATAACAACAATTTTATAATTCAGTTCTGGTTGCAAAATTATACTTTTTTTTTCTTTTTTTATTTATTTTTTTATTTTTTTATTTATTTATTATTTATTTATTTATTTAAACGCCATAGCATGGCTTTTACATTGAAGTGAGTACATGATATTATAAGTATACAGTGATACACGGGAGATTATCAATAATAACAAAGTAGAAATGAACATTTAACAAAGTAGCAAGTAATTAGGTGAAGGATACTATTATGTGTTACTAAACTACTTATTATCAGTGCAAAAACTAGACTCACTAAACTACTGTTACTATACAAAAAAAAAAATATCAATGTTATAATAACAGAGAACTTAGATAGAGAATTTAGATAGGATTTGCGTGACAGAGACAAGATTCGATATGTAAGTAAATAAGGGTTAGCAAATTCTCAAAGAAATATAATTCAATAAAATCAATGAAAATAAATACATACCTAAGTACTTACAGACGTACTCTCACGTCGACCGTTAGGGAACGTACCCATACTACGTGACACTTTTAGGGGGGGGGGGTCTTCAAAAGGTCACGCTCCATACAAATGAGCGGCGGGTTCCTTAGGATTTTGGTCACCGGGGGGGGGGGGGGGGTTGAAAATTGCAAAAAGTTGGTCACGTAGTTTGGGTACGTTCCCTTAGGTGCTACTTCTTTCGTGATCGCGCAGTTCGTTGTATCGTACTTATTTGTATTGTTATTTCTTGTTACGATACGGATTGTATTTGGAACACAGGTGATGGAGGGAATGCCGTAGGGATTTTTTTTACCGGTAGCTGATAGAGCCAACGCCATTGATCCCTTCGTCATTGGCAATTGGTAGCCCAAAACCTGCACATGGTTCATTTTCCCCCGCTTGACACACGACAGACGCTTGGCTATTAATTGTATACTGTTTCTTATTTTATAATTGTTAAGCTCATTGTCAGTGCTTAATAGTTTGTAGTACGTACAAGTTTAATATTTTAAATAACGAAGACAAAACATCTGAATTTTCGAAACGATTGTGATAAATATATTAGGTATTAAATTACGGGCCTACTTATATCAAAAACAGTCACCTACGGGTTTTTTTTCTTTTTTTTATTGTTTTTATTTCTTGCTGGGACAATCCCGATGAGATACGGAACTCATTTTAGGACGGGAGGAACTTACAATTCATAAGTGGGAGAAATAGTTAAAATTTACGTTAGTTATTGACATTAAAAATATAATTTTCAATATTCACAAAGTATCTGCTTCATATGAACAAAAAAATTAAAATGTAAGTTTCACGTAATAATATAGCTGAAAAATAAAAGACAGGTTAAGTAGAACACACACCAATAGAAAAAAAATAAAGAAAATATATCAAAGTTATACAAATATGGATGAATTCAAATAAATGGAAAAGAAAAGGAGAGAAAAGGAGACAATACAGAACAGAACATGACAAGAAAATTACATAGGGATGGAGCCATTAACCACGGGCCGAGAATTTAAATTTCGGCGAACGATGATCTTGCGATCGTATCCTTGCAACTGTACAGGGCGGTTCCGTTGAGAAAGATTAATTATTCTCCATATCAGCATTTCAACATAATAACTCAATATCGATTTTATTTCTTTCAAAATTTACTTTGACCTACATTAAAAAATGTCAGAACTCGTGGTGATAAAACTATTAAAATGATTTTTTGTAATTATTTTTTAATCATAAGTATTTATAATTTTTCAATAATGTCTAAGCAAAATAAGATTTTAATTTTTTAAATGTATTGTTTGTAAGACCGTAAATAAATAGACGAACTTACAAAACTGACCGATGCACTGGAGCATAACGGTTACCCAGCAAGGCAGACAAAGCAAATCATAAGAGCCAAATCTGCACCAAACGAAGACAGAATTGAACAAGAGTCAAAGGGCTGCGCTTTCCTGCCTTACGTTCACAATGTGATAGACAGAATTGCCAGGCTATTGCAAAAAGAAAGCATCAAGACTGTCTTCGGAACCACGACAAAAACACGAGACTTTTTGAGGCCTGCAAAGACTGGAAACAGATGGAGTGTACAAACTCAGCTGTTCTGGATGTGACAAGGTTTATGTAGGCCAAACAGAGCGGACGATCTCCAAAAGGATATCAGAACACTTTCGTGCCTGTAAACTTGGCCACCCTGACAAATCGGCAATCGCCAAGCACTTAATCGAAACCGGCCATTACTTTGGATTTGTCCCTGAGGTCCTGGGAAGATCCAAAACTCATAGAGCACGCCTGATTACGGAGGCAATTGAAATTCACAAAAATCCTATAAATATTAATAGAGAGGACGGAGCTAAGCTTAATAGTTCTTGGTATCTGGTATTTGACGGTTACATCAAGGCTAAACGCAAAAAAACATGTTGAAGTATATTGTAGCGCCAGCTCGTAGAGAAGTGGAGCTGGCGATACGGTATCGCTCCTAAGTAGATAAGTACAAACATCACCCCTAACTATTACACATCTGCCCTGATGATGGACACTGCAACGCTGTCCGAAACGTTGGCTAAAAAAGGAGGTAGCGCAACACGGCATAATACCCCAAAAACTAATAAAAAAAACATTTTTGGCCGTGAAAATCTAAAATCGTTTTCAATATCATTTATTTTCGTTTACAGATCATTTTTCACAAAATACGTGCTACGAATTATCCAATTAGCATTTTTATTTGGCTTGCGATTGTTGAATTGTCGACAATGTTCTCTTCATGTTTTCTAATTTCATTCTTCAGTTTCCTAATGACATAAAAAATAGTATTAAATTAAATTATTTTTGAAATGAAAACTTCCTTAGCGCAGTTGTAATTTGAAACTCGATGAAAGGAAAAATGGCAACACTAAAAAGAGACAAACACATACATTTATGGGATTTAGCTTGCGAGAGTGAGGTGGACTAATCGGTCTTATCTTTGGGCGGTGTTTCGTAGCCTATCGGTCTTCTCTTTGTGTGGTGCTTTGTAGCCTCCACACTCCTGTCAACTTTAGTTTTCTAAAGGTTTCACTTTTACCGCGTGTGAATTGCACACTTGTATTTTTTTACCAATCTAGTACACCACAACATAACACATTTACATTACACAAGCAAAGGCCTCTTTAAAATGATTTACCTGTATCTACTGTAAACAGTAAATTACAGACGCAAAACGAACTGTTTTGGCTTCTAAATTAGTAATAACGGTTGACTTTCTATTGTATTTTAACGCATTTTTATAAATAAAAATGAACCGCTTTCTGCTTATATTATCAACCATGAATAAAACACAATCTGCCGAGTGTAAATTAATAACAGAAACGGCAAGCCACAGTTCTAGGAGTCTCTAGTCTCTGGTCTCTATATCGAGCAATGCCTACCACAGACACCAGATATAATGTGAGCTGACCGGATTTTTTTTGGTGAAAGTTCTGTCTACCAAACTGAATGTAATCGGCCATCATAGGTGGAATTATATGAATAGTATTTAAATTGACCGAGTATTAGTGATATTTACATTTCTTTAAAGCCGTGGTAATCGCTAAATTCGTTGCAAATTCAATTATTAATTAATAATGATGATGTGACTGAATTACCAATTGCACACAGAAAACGACAATAACTATGTAGTACGGTTTTACAAAATTATGAATACTGGAAAACATCATAAATATCTATACCTATTTTAAAATAACATTAGAAATAGAAATAAAACAACCATATTTTCATCACGACTGAAAATCATAATTTTTTTTTCAATAACTACGATATAAAATAACAATTTTCGAAAACTATAATATGAAATATTCTTATTGTAATTAGGTTTATACTTTTTTATCTGTAGGTATTTTAATTCATGGAATGCTGGGTGTTCATTACTCTAAAGTTGTGTTTGTAATTAATTTAATTTACTATTGATAAACGAATGAACGAGGAAAGGAGTATTAAGGAGAATATATGACGCCAATGTGAATGGTAGAAAAAGTCGAGGACACTTGATACTTGAGTCGGGCCATGTCAAGAGTCAGAATAATAGAAGAGCATGTATGAGACGTTGTATGAATGTAAATGAGGCAAGGAATGTGTGCCAAGACCGGGATGTTTGGCGGTCCGTCCTTTCTGCCTACCCCTGTGGAGAAACGGTGTGATGGTTAGTTAGTTAGTTGATGAACCTTATATTTTCTGACAATTTATTTAAATATAATATAACTTATGTGACCTATAGTTTTTGACACAGTTACCTAAAGTTTAAGTTTAGACTTACGGATTTCAATTCTTCGTTTGTGTGAAAGCACTATGAAACCAATGAAACTATAAATTACTGATTACGTTTGACTATTTTTTTCTCTGGTCTCTGCTAACAATGATTTATATTTTTTACCTCGACAGGTCATGTTGTGTCTTGGTGAGCGATGGTAGTGATGACACTATCGCTCGATACAGTATCACTCTGAACTGATTATGTAATTATGTTTCACATGTATAAATGCTCTTATTATTTTATATTTTTCTTTATTAGTTTTGGTTTCCATTCTTTGGTGGCGCAACTGTACTGAACATGTTATGTATCGTCGTTCCCCCATAGAAAGGGGGTGGGATAAACCCTGTCCATGCACATTGCCAGGCGAACACACACCAGAGCGGTCTTCTCGCGATCCGCCCGCGCCTCTCCCATCGACATGCGTTGGCCTGAGGCGTAACCACGCGGTCTCGATGTCCTTACGTCCCCCCTCCGGTAACCCGACGCTCATCTTTTCCTCAAGGTCTTCAAAAACTTCCCCTTCTCTCGCAAGTACATTTCTTCGAGGCGAAATCGGGGAACCGGCTAAAGGGCGCAGACTTGGAGCATCGTCTGCGGTTAGGCCGATAGCTATGCGCATTCTCATTGGGACTGCCCGGTGGTCTATGGAATGCAATCTGGCTTTTATTTTATATATTTTACTTTCTTTCTGATATTGTAGTAATTACTTACATTATAACATAATCATATAACTGTTTTTTCCTCATTACTTATTTTATTTACAGAAGGTTTCATCGACTGGTCATAGCCGTTATTTTTATTTTTCTTTTTCTTTTACTAACACTATTATCTCCTTTTAATGTTACCTATTTCAGAAGAATTATTCCACGGGCTGCTACTTCTATTTACCTTTTGTATAATGTTAACATAAGTACTTGCATACTGCTTACTAAACCCGTATGCATGGACATTGGAGGGTCTAGAGTCGTTCAAATAAATGTAACTTCGTTCAAAAATGTTTCCTTATAACGCCGTTGGGAAAGTGGTGGGGTCCCCTCCAATGACAATTTAACATTTTTTTTTATTTGGTTAAGAATTACCAGACAATATTTGAAAATCTCCTACTGCCACCACGGTAAGCGGAATATGTTGCATGTGCGGTGATGAAGGACTTAGCCAGTCAAGGAATCGAACACGCGGCGCCTGGGTGGGACCCAAACGCGATGCCAACTCAGCCATTGACCATAATTCGGTAATTCTATTGAGGGGTCGTCCATTAATCACGTGAGGTTCGAAAGGGAGGTGGGGTGTAAAGAGATATCTCGTGTATTTATTTTTCATGATAATATTTTGCAAATTTCAAAATACTATGTACTAAAAAAAATACACTTGACTTTGGGGGGAGGGGGGGTGGGTCTAAAACCTCACCACATATCACCATGGGGAGGGGGGGTTTAAAAAGTTGCTAGAAAACATCACGTGATTAATGGACGACCCCTGATCAAAAGATTTTTATGTATCGGAATCGGTAACATACATTTTTGTCTGAGATCTATATCGGAATCGGTAACGTGTATTTTGACTGATTTTTTTTGTGTTTTGTATAAACTTATTTCATTTACATATTTTGTTAAGTTGCGCGGTGTAATATATACGTGGGTTCAGAATGTATCATTTTCTTAAGTACCTGGATAGGTACATGAAATTACTTAAATACTTGTTCTGAGGGATATAAAGTTATATAAGATCAGGTTAATTATTGGTTTCTATGTAGCGTAAATGAAATGTATAATTAGGATGTAACATAATGTAAAACCAACTTCATTTATATTATCTTTTTATAGATACGTTTTTAGATTTTGACGGTCATAAGTATTGTCGTTATTTGTTTTTGGGGTGTTATGCCATGTTGCGCTACCTCCTTCTTTAGCCAACATTTCGGACAGCGTTGCAGTGTCCATATCAGGGCAGATCCGGATCTGCCACATCTGCCCTGATGATGGACATTGCAAGGCTGTCTGAAACGTTGGCTAAAGGAGGTAGCGCAACACGGCATAACCCCCCAAAAGCAAATAACGAAAATATTTTAAATATTTCCCAGAGGAGATTGTGTCTTTTTCTGATTTTTCTGTTTTTGAAATTTTCGATTGTATTATCGCTAATATTGTCTTCAGTGATTAAGTATTATAATTTGAGGTTTTTAATTGCATTTATTAAGGTACTCAGACGTTCCTATCGACGATTGAGAAATCGTAATATTGACTCTGTTGGGTCTGTTGGACGGTTCATCACGTTATACGACCTCTCTTTACAAAACGGCTTGACGGAGCAATCCATCATTGATTATCACAAAAGAATGGTTTCGAACAAACCTGTCTACCATTTACGAGTTCTGTAACGGCTATCAGTGAACTTTCTAGCAAAGCGAAAGGAAAACATAAAACAACAACAAAAAACCTGTCGAACACCATGCAAATTAAATGTAGAAATCCCATGGAACTGTCATGGTGAACTTATTATATTTTCCTGCAGCACGTTCTCTCATCAAGATCATTTTTTTAAACTAAGCAACTATTTGAAGCCCCCGACTGTCACGCACAACAAAACAATATTAATCTGTCTACAAGTATTAAGTAGTTCAAGCACTAAACCGAAAAGAAGTACTGTTGTCATTCCGAGTTCTGGTATTTTAGATTCCTTGATAATGCAACTGCGATTAAGGATTAGGGAATAAAATGTATAGTTAGTATCTCGAGAATTTATCAATCTCGGGAATTATTATCGGGTTATTCGCAGCCGTCGTTCTTGGGGGCGAAATTTTGCTAATACTTATGAAGCTATAAAAACTCAGTTAATTTATAAATAATTGTATATCAAGTGCCTATGTCCAATTTCTGAATAGCTCGGGGATGAAGATTGATTAATTATCGATTTCTTGGCGTAAAAACATTAAATCAAATTTTGACTTCCACATAAGAACGTAGGTACTTTTAGCATTAACCCCCAGATATAAACTCACTCAAATGCCAAATAATACAAAGAGAAGTAAGATCACAAAGTACGAGAGATACAAAGAGAAACACAAAGTACAAGTGATACGTAAAATAATTATTACAACAAGTGTTACGTATTTATTGCAATTCGTAGAGCTCCATTATTTTTTTAAAATTAAATACTGCAAGTATTTTAGTGTAACAATAAAAACATGTAAAAAAAATTATTTAATGTAAATAATAAAAACTAAACTATCAAACGTATGTTTACAAACTTTCGTCAAATGAAGGTTGAGTATTGAAGAGTTGGGCGCAGATATAGAAGGATTTATGCTTGCCATTCAAGATAGAGTCATTGCTACTAAAAAATATAGGAAGCATGATCTCAAAGATACAATAAATTGATGATTTATGTAGAAAATGTTTGGCTTTTCCAAAAACTATAGAACTTATTATATCGGGATGTTCTGTATTAGCGCCGTCCGATTATACATTTAGGCACAGTCAGGATTTAAAAATAATTGACCAAAGTTTGTAATTAAACATAACTTTATTGACTGCCGTAATATTATAGTACCATATTATGAATATGAACCAAATTCATTTTTAGAAAATGAATTTTATAAAATGTATTATGATAAAACAAATTCATATACAACGTGTCCGGAAACTCGTAGTACAAGCGGGAAACTGGTGAATCTACATCACGTAGAGAACCCAAAAAACTTATTTTTTTCGATCTAAACATTTCGATTTTAATATTATTTTTTTTCAATTTTTCCATTTTTTCGGCAACTAAAGGGTTAAAAAATTTTTTGAGCCCGGTTTACCCTTTATTGCATTTTATAAGACATTACACAGCTGAAATCAACCCCCTAGTGAAATTTTTTTTCAAATTTAACCTAAAAAATTCAAACTTCGGACCCGATTTACTCGAAAACGAAAGCTCAAATCAAAAAAAGTTAAACCACAAAATCGACTCCAAATGTGATGTGGATTCTCCAGTTTCCCGCTTGTACTACGAGTTTTCGGACACCTTGTATAATAACAGACAGAAAATTTAGTCATAATGAACCAGATACACTTTTACACGACAAAATTTAAAAAAAAATTAAACCATTGATGTCGCTATTTCAAATTCCTATAATATTCAAAAATC
This sequence comes from Limnephilus marmoratus, assembly GCA_917880885.1. Lineage (NCBI taxonomy): Eukaryota > Metazoa > Arthropoda > Insecta > Trichoptera > Limnephilidae > Limnephilus > Limnephilus marmoratus. The sequence goes on along the minus strand of OU862923.1, from coordinate 54,198,068 downwards.
TATTTCTGAAAAAATTAGAAAATATACAGATTTAAGAAATGAGATTAAAAGAATTTGGCATTCTCAGACCATAAAAATATTACCATTTGTTATTTCGGCTACTGGCATTATACCTAGCTCTCTCACTCAAAATTTATATATAAAAATGCAAAAATCAGTCATTTTAAATACATGTAATTAGGAGTTCTAAGCTCAACCCTCTGATATGAATATATCTGGAGTCGGTGAATTATTTTCCCATATGGTCTCTGGTAGGTTGACATGTTGTTCTTGTGTTGTTTTGTTTTTGAAACTTATATAGTGCAAAATTGACTAGATCCGTGGTCGTCAAACTGCGGCCCGCGGCGGATATTTGTGCGGCCCGCACAAATATCTGGCGTTTTCTATTATGGAAGTGGATGAAAATTAAACTGAAAGATTCCATTACAGATAAACATTTTTTTTTAAATATATTATTATGATTTTACGTTTATTATTATTATTAAGAATTGACACTATCATGAACACAAGAAGGAAGGAAGCCAACCCGGTACTTAAATTCAAAATAAATGGTTTTTTAACTTGCTAAACAAAAAGGTACATAACCTCCCCCCCCCCCACCCCGAAATCATAAATAAGTGTGCGGTCCGCGGTGATAACTCACATTGTCCTATGTGGCCCTTGACAAGAAAAGTGTGACGACCGCTGCATTGGATGATCATTTGTGAAAAAGTGTTTAAAAGGGTTTAGTTTTTCCTGTGGGGAAGATTTAACCCGAACATAAAGTCTGAAGATTTAAAAAAAAGTACCTAATAATAACCTTGCAGAGCCTAATAATAACATTGTTAAATTTAATTTTAATTAAATTTTAACAATTTGTTACATAATCTTGAGCAATAACAGAATATTTTGTATATTATATTGTTACTTATATTTTATATATTATAGAAAATAATTTCTTAGCCCTTTTCACTCCAAGCCTTTTTTATTTTTTATTTTTTTGTTTTTGTTTTGTTCTTTGTTTCTTGGTTTTATTTCACCAGCTCCACGACGAAATTGTGTATTCAAGTTTTAGTTTATTTTTATAAATAAAATTGATAATAGATTAAATACCACCACTAAAAGTTTTTTGTGTGTAAAGAACTGTATGTAATTACTATAATATAATTAGCTGAAAGTTTAAATACTTTTAAACTATTTACTTAAAACTGTTTGGCACCACTGTGTATTGAATCGGACGAAGCCCCATATGTACTTTCCAGCAATAAACCATGGTAACAATAATTATAATTTAGTATTCGCCGGACTGAAACATGAACAACTATACTATATACTACATACTTACTGTACAGCTGTGCAATGTAATTCGCCGGACTTGAAGAATAAAGCGCAACATTTAATTGTACAAAAATTGGTGTTAAATAATGTAGATTTTCAACATAAAAATCCTTTCTCATGTGCTTACCATATAGTACTCACTTTGATTTTATACTCGTGACTCTTTTAAATTGAATTCTTTTATACTATTTTGTATTCTATAATATTCTTTAATATTATATTATTTTATGTATATATTTTCTTAATACTCTCACACATTCTTTATATTGCATATGTTAATTTACTGTTTAAAAAATCGACCACCATAACACGGGCATGTGCCTAGCATGGTGGTCGAAAAATCCCCAACTTTTGTAAAAAAAAATTTTTTCAATGAATAAAAAAACTTTAAAAAAAAAAATTATAAACTCCTGAACGACAGTTAATATCCAGGTTCAAATTTGAAATAAGATTCCACAATCCGAAAATTTTTACTCAAGACCGCCACCAAATGCATTTGTTACTTCGTACATAAACCAAGTGATTTTCTGGGTTAATTAACTGCCTCGAAGAAATGTGGATGTCTTCCAGATATGACCTATACGATATGACCTTCCGATATACCTAAGTAGTTACCAACTCTCTGAGATATTTTAACCTTAGGTATATGTGAACTATTTTATTTTTACGTCTTTTACAATGTTTTGGTTTATTCGAAACTTTTTTCGAAAATGCGTGAATAAAATAAATGACAATTATGCGTAGAGGTTACACCAAAGAATTTTTTTTATTTATTTTTTTTTATTTGTTTATCTTAAAATTGCTACATATTATAATTTTACTGGTCTTCCATTAAAAGCCTTAGCTTGTGGATGGAAGAAGAGTCGACATTTCATATATTATGTACAAATACAGTCACGTGTACAGTTAATACAATGCAGTTAAAACAGTTAATACATTTCATATAAGTACATTTACTATTTACTATAGTCATGTATTTCAATATATATGTAGGTGCAGTTAATACAGACACATGGCAATCAGACCCGTTAACTAAAATATGCAAACATATATGTATTCAGTAATAAGAAAAACAAGTATGATTTTTAGTGTGACATTCTCTAAAATACTTTTTGATGGAGTTCAACAATTGAACTTTGTTCCTAATGCTTCTGATTTCAATTGGTAGGTTATTGAAAAAGAATTTTCCTTGGTGAGTATAATGGTGTTGGGCAAAAGAAGTGTTTAATTTGGGGCACATAAATACATGTTTAAGTCTAGTACGATTTTCAGTTATGAATGCGTATTTATCTTTTTCTTTTATAATTTGTACAATTGAATTTTTTATAAATAAGTTTTTAAATGTTGGAACTTTGAATTCTTCGAATATGCGATCAGTTGGGAAGTCTGGAAATAGAATACAAATGTTATTAGCTTTGAGTTACGTTATACCTCGTAGGAATGAAGAAGAGAGATTGTCATAAATATACCAAATTTTGTACGTACCTACGTAAGAGAGTGGGTATAATTTTATTTATTCTGTAAACAGCTGAGGTGCATAATGCACGCAATTTTATTAATCAGAACGGACGTTAGGGCAGTAATTATAAGTTGATATAACTTGTTACATAAAGTGACGTAACGAAATAGACGAAGAGAGTGAAAGAACTCGCACATGCACGCATGCATGCGAGCAGGCAACCAGCGAGCGGGCAAGCATCAAGCAAAGCAGGCCACCAGCGAGCAGTGTACAGGCCGGTAGTGGAGTGCTCAGCAATTCCGATCACTATCAGGGCGGAAAGTTGAAACTCGCGTGGAAGCGCTCAAGCAGTTCAGGATGAGCCCGAACAAGCCGATGGTTGGTGTTGTGCAATCGCGGGCTACCAGCTAGTCGCTACCTTCTGACATGCTTTCTGCATGTTGTAACACCTCTATTGAAGCGTGCTCCCCTGTTCTTCGCATTCCTCACTCGCTCATCAACGTGGCTTGATTCATATCGCGAAGTATGGAACTACGTTTCCGCCATTACGGTTTGATCCCCGCCCACTACTTTGTTTCAAAGAAGGCAAGTCGCGATCCGTTCGCAATAAAGCATCAAGGATTCCCTACACCACCTCCCTACGTTCCTCAGCGGTTAGTTGCCCGGACAGCGGAAGGTCCCGAAAGTTATCCTTAAAAATGCTCTTGTCGTCGTTTAAGAAATTGTATACATACATAATGACTCGAATTGACTGGTTCAGAAAATGTAATGATTTCTGCCATGCGCGCCTTGTACACCCAAATCCTGCCATTTGCAAGACACTAATTAGTTGTGTTACTTTGGAAACTAATGAGAATGAGTTTCCACAAGGTGAGGGGAGTGATGCAAGAACAGCAGGAAGCTGCGCTTCTTCAACAATGCCGTAGATTGTATCAATCGAGCTGATACGGATCGACTCCGATCAGTTGTTCTGGTCTTGTACCACAGCGCAAGAAGACTGTGGGTTCCGTTGCGCCAGACTAGAGTCGTTATCGATTTTAGATATTATTGATATTGAAAATAATTTCATATTGTTACTAATTTTCATGAAATGTGTTGTAGATGAAAACGATAGATTGGAAACTTAGTTCGGTGGCCCAATAGTAACGTATCCGTCTGACATGCGCAAGATTCCGAATTCGAGTCTCCGTGATACCCCTATTTTTTTTTTATTTTCTGTGGTAGATAGGTCTATATATTTCTAAATCACATTTTTCTTTACCACCGGCCGCCACAACCCACAACATGGACTTGTGCCGAATCTGGTGGTCGAAAAATCTGAACAATGTCATAAAATATTTGGTTTTATACTGGATAAAAAAATTAAATAAATTTATATACAAATACGTACATGTGTAATAATGTAGTTTTATATTATTTGAATCCATTTTGCATTGTGTGAAAACAAAAGATAAATGAAAGGATTATAAGGGATAAATTAAGGAGAACAATTGTTATATTAAAGAATAATTATAATATATAGAAAGGTGAATAAAAAAGTTACAAAAATAACTCACAATGAAAGTATTTCGCAGTAGGAATAGAATGCGTAGGTACTCCAAAGCGTTTTTTGTTTGAAATAATTCCCAGATTACATATAATTTTACATTTACATTTACATTTGTTCTACATTTATTTTGATTGGTGGGTATATTATGAGAGAATAATCCATTTGGATATCAATAGATGGTACAAGCAGTGATGGTACAATCACGTTAATTTCGTTGGGGACGATAGAAATTAATCTTTCATTACGGAGTGAGAGGCAGGTGTGGCCGATTGGACGAAGTTAAACGACAGCGAGCGGAAGACTGGTGATTGTCGGTGGCTTGACACAAGGCTCTAATTATTTTAATGAAATTATTGGTTTTGGCGGTTGTAAAGCAAATTACCTATCAATCAAACGTAATCGAATATCACCGCACTATTAGACAATTTTCCGCACGGCCAGTTTGCGGTCGGAACAACTATTATCTTCTTCGGATTCCAAACTCTCTACCGGCCAGAAGCTCCCAAACCATCGGTCGGGAGAAATAGACAGGTGAATTTTTGATGAGAATGAAAACATTTTGTTCTAATTGCTTACAAGAATGTTACTGATCTGATAATTTTTAGTACCAACCTAAAGTTATTGACAAAGGCAGAGGATTGTTAGTGTAACTAAATGTGTTTTGTTGATAATAACTTCCACGACGGTTTATATTCGTAGTTCATGACGTAACGGACTTGTTTACCGGAACCTTAAATGGTAGGAGAAGTTAAAATAAATTGTTCTTCAGCGGAACCGGACGTCAGTTTTTCTAATAACTATATTTTGAACTCCGTGAAAGTGGCGAAGAAAATAATTAACATTACGAAGTAAGCGTGTTCAATGGTCATTACCTGCTTTGATCACGAATATTCATTTTAGATTCTCATCTTTTAACTAATCGTCCACATTTCCACAAAGTTTGGGATCCTCCGCTACGAATTACGAACTCCGTTGACGTTTGACACAGTTCTAGTTAAATGATTATCGGTGCCTATAACATTTCAAATTACTATTTATATTCTGTATCATGCTATATGTATTTTCTACATAATAGATTAGAATTAAAGAAATCTAGATGATTGGAATATGGAATATGGGTATTTTATTTATTTATTTATTACAAGAATATTGTACATTGCTTAGTGTACCAGACGTATCAGCGTCTTCACAAGAACTGAAAAATAGTACCGGGTTTCAGTGCACGAACAGGATGGTGATGAAAATAAAATAATAAAAACTGACCTCCCAGCACCCAGTGCCTGATGAGTGTAGAACACTGGATGTGCCTAATCCTCTGCCTAATCCTGGTGCTTGGCGGTTGCCAAAGTAGGGCCGGCTTTCTAGAAGAGTGTGGCACCAGGACTGAAGACAGGCAGAGGTCGGCGGGAGGCAGCTTGGTGATAATAAACTTCCGAAGGAATAAAACACGAGTTGACTGTTAGAGATGAACTAATTTATTATCAAAAATATGCCCCCTTTTATACCCAATTTTGGGGTAAAAGGTGGTCACGTGGTACATTTATGGGGTGGGAGGTTTGACCTCGCCCGTAAGTATAAATACTGCGACTTTCTTGTCGCACTTCATTTTGCCGGTGTCGCTCAAGAAAGTGGTCGCTTAAAATTATTATTTTATAATAATTCTACAGGTTATAATACAGTTTTTACAATAGATTTCTTAATTCTAGCATGTTTGTACGAGTATTCTTTACCCGTAGATTTTTAGTTTGATAAAATTAGGAATATTTTTAGAAATGTTTACCATTTTTGGTAGGTATTTGATGCTAAGTTACGTTTGAGAAGTGATGTAAAGAAGTTAGTATTTTCCCCAGGTCCCTCGTAAGACTGGCTACCGAAACCTGTTTGTTTCGTCGTCTGATGAGGTTCCTGGATTTTTAAAATGGGAAAAGACTGTTTTTTGATTGGAAATTTGCTAAGTCCAAATTTTTTGCGCAAATGCATATAGCGTTGGCAGTTTAAGAGTTAGACGTTTAAATTTTGTTTCCCTGAATGCCCGTCAGGACTCTGTAATAAAACGTCTTTGTTTTATTGTCCTACGGGGTGTGTAAATGAAGTTATGCTAATAAATGTGTTTTGTAAGGGCAGTCCGCTTGGCGGAGCAGCCGCTTCCTGTGAGCAAAAATGACCGCCCTTCTCAGGGCCGCCTGGTCGCCTTGGAGGCGGAATAATAATGAGTTTAGAATGTCTCCCGGTGGCAACCTGGCATACAAGCTTTATTTGTTGCACCGGGGCATTGTACATAAAGGAAAAGACATATTAAAGATGATAAAATGTGTTGGCGAAAGATCGTTGCTGGCGGCACGGTATTAACGAGCTTAGTGGCCAGAATTAAGGCCCTTCAAAGGGGCGTAATTAAAAATTAAAAAGGAGGTAAGGCAGCCTGTTTGGCGGAGCAGCCGCCTCCTGCTGTGCCATAACAGCAGAACGGCAACGGAGGAAGGGCAGTCCGCTTGGCGGAGCAGCCGCTTCCTTTGAGCCGGAAAAACGGCCCTTCTCAGGGGTATAATTAAAAATAAAAATAAAAAGGAGGCTAGTCAGCCTAGTCGCCTTTGAGGCGGAATAATCATAAAATATTTGTAAAAAATAGGAGTCTAAAATGTCTCCCAGTGGCAACCTGGCACACAAGCTTTATTTGTTGCACCGGGGCATTGTACATGAAAAAGAAGACATAAAAATGATAAATTTAAAATTAAAAAATGAGGGTGCGTAACACGTCGGTTACACTTAGTATTTTTGTGGTGTTTCATCCGCCATTCTAGGGCCCTGTGTTATGGGGGGTGAAGTTTACAGATTTGAAATTATACATTAGTAATGGTTGATAAATAATTAAATGGTTATACAGATTAAATTAAATTGCAAAATTTTATAATAATAATTAATTAATAATGAAAAAAATATTTTAAAAATCTTCATTAAAATGATAATGAAGATTTTTAAAATATTTATATTGAGGGGTCAGTAGGATTTATGGGTTCAATTAGGAATTCCACAAAGCCGAACCCTCTGATATGAAAATATCTGGAGTCGGTGAATTATTTTCCCATTTGGTCTGTGGGAGGTTGACGTGTTGTTCTTGTATTGTTTTGTATTTATAATACTCATCTAGTGCAATTGCATAGCGTGGATAATGACTTGATGATCATTTGGTAAGTGTGTGAAAGGGTTTAGTTCTTTTGTGGGGAAAATTTATCCCGGACATTTAAATCTGGTGCTTAAAATAATAATAAGTAAACGTGTTTTTTAACGCGATTTTTGGACAAACATTTGGAGTAAAGATATAAAACATAATGAGGCAGGTCTCTGGATAGAAAATGAAGAACTCAATTGTTCAGACATTGAACAAATGAGTTTTTCTGATATATCGGTTGAATTGTTAGCCAAAATTATAAAAAATACTCATAATTGGAAAGCCACGGGTTGCGATTGGATACATAATTTTTGATACAAACGTCTGACTACTTTACATCCTCTTTTTGCAAAAAATCTTTCAAAACTTGTCAGACAACCTCAAAATTTTCCTAATTTTCTAACTAAGGGCATTACTTATATGTTGCCTAAAAGCGAAAATATTAATAATCCCTCTCAATATAGACCCATAACATGTCTACCGACAATATACAAAATTTTAACCTCTTGCTTGACAGATTTAATATATACTCATTGGGATGAAAAAAACATTTTATTGGAACAACAAAAAGGTTTTCGCAGAAAATATATGGGATGTAAAGAACAATTAGATATTGATTCTGTATTTTAAAACAAATTCAAAATCAAAAGCGTAATTTACACACTTGCTTTATAGATTATCAAAAAGCTTTTGATAGTGTCCCGCACTCGTGGCTAATCAGAATATTAAAAATATGTAAAGTTAACCTAATTCTTATTAGCTTTTTGAAAAATTGTATGTCCTTTTGGAATACAGATTTACTAGTTAATTTGAAAGGTAATAAAATAGTTGTACCGGGCATTTCAATAAAAAGTGGGATTTTTCAAGGAGACTCATTGAGTCCTCTTTGGTTTTGCTTAGCATTGAATCCTCTATCTAAAATGTTAATTAAAAGCAATTATTTAATCAAAAAGGTATCTACCTACAAAAGTATGTTCCCATCTGACATTTTGATAGTCTTGCAGAATAAAACATTTTTGTGCAAGCGGTGCGTGTATTTAAAAAAAAACATAGAATTTTTTTCTACAGAGCGAATAAAAAATGTCGGTTTTTGTTTTCCCGTGTATTGCTAGCGTTACTGATCTTGGATGCTTTTTTTTTCAACGGATTTTAGCTAGGTTTACAATACATACTACTTTTGGTGTGTGATTTTGGTTATTTAATTACGGTACCCCCCAATTTTTGGTGCTATCGAAAATTGTATATTTCATTCAATAAAGAAATTGTTTCTCCCTATTCGTCCCGTTCCTCTTCCGCTTCCCCTTCCTCTCCCGCGTCCCTTTCCCCTCCCGAGTTCCCCTCCCGCCTTACAAGTTCCCCTCCCCTTTCCCTGGTTCCTCTCCCCCTCCCGAAAATCCCCTACCCGAGTTCCCCTCCCCTCTCCCCCTTCCTCATTCCATACATTCAGTCCCGGTAGATTCAGTTTTCAAACAGCTTGCGTACCACCTATTGCATTTTTTTATACAAATTTCATAATGCCAGAGCTTACCAGTAGTTTTATACAAACCTTGTCCTGACAATAACGAACTAAAAAAAAAGAATTATCCAATTTGGTGCAGTTGATCGGAAGTTATGCGCGTACATATATTTGGGCGATTCATTTTTATTTACATTTATTTATTATTTATTGTAAGAAACAAACAGCAATTTTTATACAGGATGAGTTATACAAGAGGTTAAACATGAGGTAAGCCAATACAGTTTCTTATGCTAATATTGGTTATTAGTTATTATGATATAATATAAAATTGTAATTGGTAATAACCATTAAATGAAAATAACAAAAAAGAAAAATATATATTAATGAAATAATTAAAAACACTTTGTTTTTTACCACAATAAACTTTATTTAAAAGTCAACACGTTTCAAGAACGATGTTCTCTTCATCAGGACATATAATGTACTAAAACTAAATGATCAAACATAGAAAGACAGGCGTGGGTAGAAATTTCTACCATTTAGTTTTAGTACATTATATGTCCTGATGAAGAGAACATCGTTCTTGAAACGTGTTGACTTTTAAATAAAGTTTATTGTGGTAAAAACAAACATCTTACTCATCATCGCAAAATAAGATACAACCTCGGAGCAAGACCGGGTTAGGTGAAATTGTTACTCAACATGGTGGGTTAATCGCGCGCATGCGCGTGTTCTTCCTGCGTCGCTGTACGGGAGATGTACTAGCTGTCAGAATTTAAACCATCCGATCACAAGGGTTAACTCAGTACCCCGTGCGTTGTAACTGACGTAATGGCGAACTTTTATGAGAATCTTGACATTTTGAACGGAGCTTTGGCAAATATTGACCGTATATGCGGCATTCGTGCACCATGGCTACGGAAAAGGTTCAAAAAAGGTACAATCCATTTGCGGCACTTGCGGAAGGAGATTTTAGGTCTACATAAAGATTTACCAAAGTCAATATGAGACGTTTGATTGATTTGGTACGGCCGTATTTGGATGTGAATAATAAACGGGGTGGCAAAGTATCTACCGATCTCCAAGTTCTTTGTGCCATACGATACTGGGGTAGAAACGAGGTGAGATAGTGTTTATAATTGCGCTAGAAACGGTAAATAAACACAGATCAATCTCGCTGAACCTTCTCGAATAATATGTTGTGTTGACGTATGAATACATGTGAAGTTGGCAACACGCCGTGAAATGCTAAATTGACCGCGTTTTTCAGCTTTGGAGCAGTGTTGCTACCATAGACATCCAAATTCTGCTACCGTAAAAAAATCATAACAGCTGTCGAGAAACATTACGATGATGAGTAAAGATTTTTACCCTGAGCAGTGTAGGCTTACTCCACTGTGTAGCTACCGCGACGCTACAGAACCGTGGTACGGTTTCATGATGAGTAAGGCTGAAAGTGTTTTTAATTATTTCATTAATAAAATGGTGCCACAAAGTGAATTTGCAAAATTTGAAGAAGAAAAAAAAAAATATATATAAGTATATTAGAAGGAAGAAGGAAGAAGGGATAGAGCAAGAGCAGAGGAAGATGGGATGGGGACAGGAGATGCTCATGCTGTACCTTTTCTATAGTTGTGCATTAATTTACATAGAAGATAGAAGAAGAAGATAGATAGATAAATAAACATAAATATGTATTATCTGTGTTAAGCGACACCTCAAAGATTATGTTACCTACGATAATGTATTTTATTATCATATATGAGGAGAAGCTGACAATGGTAGTCATTTTATTTCATTATTATGTCCATGATTGACTCCAAAAATTATTACCGGAATAGGTTTACATCAGTCTTAAATACACATTGTAGATATGTAGCTAATCAGAAAACTCCGAAGAAATCCCGAATGCTAAAATTAAAATACGATGTATTGTACTTGTAGTAGGTATGTCACGGTTGTCATGTTATGTTTCGTTCATTCTTATTCTAGATTCTAGAGTAAGATGTTTACGTAATATTACGTTTAAAATCGACACTTTCACACTAAATAAATATCGCCGAATACCTACTTTGCCAAAATCAATATTACAAAGCGATAAACAACTGTGCTAGTTATACTTGTATGTAGGTACCCATGTAGAATGTCGCGTAGGCCGTAGATTTACGATATTTTAAGTGAATAACATGGCTAGTGGACTATTTGAGGAAAACACGTATTATTATGTTGTTAATATCTCTACGGGAACAAAGAATGCAAGGTCGCCATCTCGGTGTCGGCAGAAGCCTAAATTAAAAAATTAAGAATAATATACAATTTTAACGGTTCTTCAAAATAACGAAGACTTGCGTCCTCTGTAAAGTAATTCCTTAAGTATAGGTTGGACGTGGTTTTCAAAAACTGCTGTGAAAATTCCAAAGAATTTATCGTTTATTCGATTAGTTAAAAAAACGATGATTTCTTAAGGGCCATTAACCAGCCAGCGGCCGAGAATTCAAATGTCATCGAAAGATGTTCTTACGATCATACAGGGCGGTTCCAATGAGAAAGATTAATTATTCTCCGTACCAGCTTTTTTAAATAATAACCCAACATCGATTTTATTTAATTCACATTTTGCTTTAATTTATACCTACATTCAAAAATGCTGAAAAGCGTGATGATAAAACTATTAAAATTATGTTATTTTTATTAGGCTAAAAATAAACATATTTTCTCATAACTTAAAACCTTACTTTACCAGATAAAAGCACAATTTTTCGAAATCAATTTATACGATTTTGTGGAAAAGAGTCAACACAGCTAAAATTTTATTTAAAAATGACATATTTCCGGTTTTGTCTGGTTATTTCCTCTTAATTATTTAATTTGTCTAAACTTTCGTTTTCTCTAATGTATCCTTCTACTGACTTGTAACATTATACCAACAATCAATTACTATGATTTTTTAAATATGTATGTACATAACCTTTTAATAATAATTACTACATTACTACAACTCATCACATTTAATATACCTTCTCGTAGACTAAGAAATAAAGACCTGCTTTTCCTCAATCAGCACTCTACTAACTATGGTTATAACTCACCACTGTCCAGAATGTGTAGACTGGTCAACTCACGTCAAGACCTTATTTTTTTTGGTATTAGCTTAAATGATTTCTGTCGCTCTTTAAACAAATGATGATATTTCATATTCACCCTAATTTTTGCAAGGTCTTGACGTGACTTGACACTTATTTTTTATTATATTTTCACTGTTTGTCTTTGCTTTCATGTACCATCCGAATCCTTACATTGTTCCTTTCTAAATTTCGTGATACTTTGTTTTAAATTGGACGCAAGTCCGTAAATAAATAAATAAATAAATAAATAATTGATGTGCTGTTCACGGTTATTTTGAAACATTTAGTTAAAATGAAATGTCAACTTTTTGTAGCATCTTTTTATCAATGTTTCACGAAATGCTATTGTTAAATATTTAAAATAATTGATATTGTACGTACATACGTGCTTTTACAAAAATACCCTTAAATGTAAATAAAGAAATTGTAACTCATCGGGATTGCACTAGCAAGAAAAACAGTAAATTAGTGGAATAGTAATCGTGTAAAAAAAATTGCTGTTGAAATTATGTAGAACTTACGCAGAAGAATAGTATTATACTAACATTAGTATTTAGTTATGAATTATGTTATTATGGCCATCTTGTAACTACTGTATTCTTGCCAGTGAACAGATCTATTATTACTGCGAAATTGTCAACTAAGTAAGTACAAGGAGTATCTAAATGATTCGGTCCTGATATTGTTGTTGCAATAATTAATAAGAATCTTGAATCCAATATTTCTAATGATATGGAAGGCTAAACAAATCAGGGCTATCTATAATACCATTAACGATTTTAAAAATAAAAATCAAGTAGAAAATAAGTCTTCTATCTGTGAATATGTAAAATGTAAATTATGGTTTCTATGGGTATACCGACTTTATGCTAAAATTTGCGATTGTAAATTTATGCAATTTTTTTAAAATGGAATCGGAGTGAATTTTAAAGTAAGGAGTCCAAATAGGGGAATAATATTTTATTTGACTTCGAACTAAATAAGAATATAAGATTTTTGACCGGTCAGTGGCTGAGTTGATATCGCGTTTGGGTACTACCCAGATGTCCCGAATTCGATTCCTCGGCTGAATAAGCCTTCCACCACGACACAAGCAACATTTTCCGCTAACTGTGTTGGTAGTAGGAGATTTTTAAATATTGTTATTCGTAACCCGGGAATATTTGACTTTCTTTAAAAAAAAAGAATCGACGAAAGCGAACACTTTGTGGCTTGACATTATACAAATGAAAAAAAGTTATTCATAGAGCAAGAATGTAATCGTTTATGTAATTGCAACATTATATTAAGCGCCCTTGAGGTGATTTTCTCACAACAATGGCGCTCCAAAACTTATTATTATTACTAAAGGAAGAATATAATTGTTAAGAATATAATATAATATACCTTCAACAATTACAAAATTTTTATCAGATAGATTGTGTTATAAAAAAAAATTAAAATGCAATATACCTGCTAACAATTTAGTAAAAGCAATAAATACTTGGGCAATACCTCTGTTGACATACTCATTGGCATAATTAAATGGTCCAATATAGATTTAGATAGTTTAGAATGATTAATTAGAACTACGTTAACAAAGTTTAATTGCCATCATCCAAATTCAGCTATAGAACGAATTAATTTACCCAGAAATTTAGGACGTAGAGGTGTAGTCAAAATAACATCTTTGAAACACAATCAAGTAGAAATGCTTAGAATTTTTTTCGATAGGAAAGCTGATAGCTCAGAAATGCACAAAATAATTTGCAAGGCAGATAGAAATATTATACCTTTAAATTTATATGACGAGAATGGCAACATTCTTATAAATACTAACCAGGAATTATTAGATTAATGAATTAATTATTATTAATAATAATTAATAATAATTAATAATTATTATCAAATTATTCACGTAAAACACTTCAATTATCTCAACCAAACGTATGTTGACAAACTTTCGTCAAACAAATGGTTGAGTATTGGAGAGTTGAGCGCAGAAATAGAAGGATTTATGCTTGCCATTCAAGATACAGTCATTAACACTAAAACTTATAGGAAGCATATAATCAAAGATATTAATCAAATTGATGATTTATGTAGAAAATGTTTGGCTTTTCGGAAACTATAGAACATATTATTTCTGGATGTTCTGTATTAGCGCCGTCCGAGTATACATTTAGGCACAATCAGGTTTTAAAAATAATTCACCAAAGTTTGGTAATTAAACATAACTTGATTGACTGCCGTAATAAAGTACCTACCATAATATTATGAATGAGGGAGCGGGCCGGATCGGTAGAGACGGGACGAGAAATAAAAGGCGTCAGTCGGTGTAGTGAGTCAGTCTTTATTGTTGCGCTACGTAGCGGAGGTCGAAGCGGAGCGGAGTGGAGTGACAGTGGTGCCGTGAGTGTTTCTGCTGCGTGATGATGTGTGAAGAAGGTCAGGAGACTACGGCGGTGAAGATCACTGTTCTTCAGGGAGCCGGCGTGTTGCTCTACACCATGGCGGTGTAGAAGTGACCTTGGTCCAGGTGGTCGACCGTCGTCGTGTTGACGAGGTAAGGCGGCTGTGTGGCCTTTGAGTCGACACACACACGAGTTAACTTTTGATGTCGTGTAGTGTTAAAAAATATACTTGTGGATAAATTATCCTTTATTGTTTAATTACACAATACAACTTAAAATAAGTACAATTTCAAAGGGAACTATTATGTGAGCAATACAACAAGCAAGTGCTTGGATTCAATGCACAAAATAGATTAACTAGTGGAAGTAAGAGTCGGGGTTTATATAGTCCCTGCTGGCGTGGTGGGGGGGCGTCGTCTTCCTATTTTCGGTGCTGCATGTCAAGGGGTCAATATGTTATCCTGATAATGGGGTTGTTGTCCCGATGCTCGTGGATACGTGGGGTTTCGTAATCCAGTCTTTTATTTTGGGACTGTTCGGCGTGAGGGCTGCGTTAAGTACATCCAAATGTTCGTTGGTTTGTCTATTAATGATTTTCTTCGAGTTGGTATGTCGATTAAGGGATAGTGATTAGAGTATATCATCCCGGTAATGGTCCTCGGCTGGATGCAGCTGTTATCAATAAACATGTAGGGTTTATTAGTTTATTTTTAGGCAAGATGAAGTGCCGGTTGCAATGGGCGTACTGCGATGTCTTCTTGTAGGTGGGGGTCGTTTAGGGTGGTTAACTCTCCCCCCCTAAAATTGAAACTCCTTCGCACTGTGAAGAGTTTATATCTTCTCCAAAGGATATATCCGATGGCCGTAATTATCAGGCAGCTGGTAAGTGTTAGGTGTATAGTTCCTTCAAATCCCGTCGTAGTGGTAGGGATATCGAGTTCTCTGCGTGGTTCTTGTATTTCGTCAACATGTAGGATGGGTAGTTTTAGTACATGTAATTCTTCCTTCGGATATGTAATGAGTAATGTTTCTTGGTTAACGATTCTTCCCATAGTGAAAGTCCTTCCTTGTATACTGCACTCGTCGTTTGTTACAAGTACAGATTTGGAAATTACTATATTCTGTTGATGTTGAGGGCATTGTGCTTTTAATGCTGTTGGTTCGTTGCGAAATAGATACATCATGTTATCTCCGATGACGTGTGTATATTCTTCTGGGCAAATAATCTGGCGTAGACTGCAGTTCTGTTCGCTGTGGTTTTCTAGTACGGTAGTTGTGCAGTCATCGATGGAGTTGAGTTCTTTGTTGCATATGCTGAGGCTGTCTGTAATAACTTGGCACTTGTGTGCGTTATACATCTGCTTTCCATCTCTCAATAATCGTCTCGGTAGGAAGTGGGGTTGGAAACATTTATTGTTAGTTTTGGAGATGATGGGAATTATTTCGTTATACATATAGACGGTGCGTTCTACTAAAGTTAGAGAGAGAATAAAGTGCAAAGTTTGTTTAACTTTAATGAATTTAACTTGCAAAAAGCGTTGAATAATATCAAAATCTTTAGAAGGTAGCTGTTCAGGATTTACATGTGAAATAGATTCCATAAATACCTTTGGTTTTATAATGCTAGGGTGGTACATTCCATGAGAGGCAAACGTGATAGCTTCTGTAATTCTAGTTATTAATTCGGTAATAGTTTCCGTCTGATAAATCAAATGTGTAATCAACAAGTCTGTCTTATCTTCATAATGGTCATGGCTCATTTGTGACCAAAGTACCATTTGGTTATGTGAAATATTTTTTAGTTTACCGTAATAATCCTCTAATGATCTTGAACTCAACGAGATTCTCTTTTCATTAATATTTTGGTTAGTTTCAATTCGTTGCACTAATTTATCTAAATCATTATCATCTAAGTTTCCCGTAATCCCTTTAATTATTGTACCGAGTCCGTTTATTAGGCCTCTTTTATATCTATTTACAACTAAATTGTCCATTATCTGATTATTATGATCTATTAAATATTTCAAACGTTCTAATCCTACATGTGGTAAAGTCACATTGTTACTTTTTATAAATTTATCATAATTAATTCCTAGTTGTTGCGATTGTTCAATAAGTTCAGTTAAATCTAGGGTATGAATGACGTGCCACTGTCCTTCGACGGCTCGTGCATTTCGTATTTAGAATTTTGACATATTATACACGTTTTTTAAAAAATCTTTTATTTTTGTCCGCATATTATTAAAATAGTGCGTCCGTTTTATTTTACTGAGTAGGGCATCTAGACCCATGTGACGCTGGTTCTCGACATGCGTCGAACGAATTATCCCCTTTTGTTCTTCTAATTTTATGGGTTCAATCTTAACATTTGTAAAACGTATTAATTTTAATGAGTTCTTATCAATATTTTTTCTATAACATTCGCTTAAACACTCATATAATCTATCGTTATTTATAATTACTGCATATTTATCTTTATCTAAACATGTTTTAATCAATTTTAAAAATATTGCTTCTGCATTTTCTAAAGGGATACACCATACAAGGTCCGTACCTTTTTCCTTAGCTCTCAAACTATGCTTCTCAATATCGCTTAGTTCAATAAAAATCCTATTCATACGCGGGGGTGGGTGTTCGTTACGAATTGGGATTCCACCCTCATGGTCATCCACATTGCTATGCACGGTGTCAGTGACACTCTGGGCGCCCGAGGTGGCTTCTACTCGTAATGAATCATGCTCCTCACCGTCCTCACTATAATGAATTTCGACTCTTGAAAGTGCGTCAGCTACATGGTTATTACAACCTCGCTTATGTCTAATCGTATAATCATATTCCTGGAGTTTGAGTCTCCACCTAGTAAGTTTGGCGTTTGGTTCTTTTAACTTGGTTAACCATACTAACGGTTGGTGATCCGTTTCTATGATAAAATGTTTACCATAAATATACGGACGGAATTGCTGGAGGGACCATAGTATACCAAGCAATTCCTTTTCCGTCGTATTGTATTTAGTTTCCGTTTTTGACAGTGTCCTAGAAATATAGGCAATAGGTTGAGTTTTTTCTCGACTATATGGACAGGGCTTGCCCAAGGCGAATCGCTTGGTCGGATGATTCCATCCTTTAGAAGTTGGGCGACTTGCCTTTCAACTTCAAGCCTCTGCTCATACGGTAACCGATAAGCGCGTTGATACACAGGTTCTTCTTTAATTAATTTTATTTCATGTTTTACATGAGGTGAGCAATTAGCTACCAGTTCCTCAGAAAACAAATCTCTATTTTTCTCCAATAACTCATCAAGTCTATTTATATCCATTACATGGAACAACTGAACTTGTCTGGTTGGAGTTTTTAAAATATTATTACAGTTGTTTAAAATTAATGTTGCATTCATTAATTTCAACATATCTATCCCCATTAACACATCGTATTTGTGGGAAAAGTCAAAAATATAAAAACGCATATCAGCATTATTATTGCCGAATACTCGTTTCCAAAATGGAGTCACGACGACACCTCTATGGGTGGTCGTAGAGTGTGCTGTTTGTACAGTGAACTCTTCATTTATATATCTACAGTCACGAAACAATTTATTATACACATTTTTATTCATGAATGATTTGGAGCTTCCCGTATCAATCAGAATTTTTATATTTAATGGCGCTACTACATATGGTAGGCCATTGTTAATATGATTCAGGTGGACTAGGTTTCTCGGGGAGATTCTTGGTCTTCCCACAAATCCGGCCGTTCCTGATCATTCCCGTCTGTATAAAATAGCTCTTGTGCCGTACGTCCATTGCCGAGGTCGATGACCGGGCCTTTAGGAGGTCGGGGCATTGGGGCCGTTCTCATACTGACATCACCGGAACGCGCATGATGCGTATTAAAATTATTATTATTATTTCCTTGCCACGGGCGGTTTTGTACGTACTTATGCATTTGATTATTATTATTCCACGGTTTATTATTAAAATTATGGTGATTATGATTATTTTGGTTAAAGTTACTATGAGGCTTGAACGAATTTTGCGTTTGCGGCGGTAAAAAGTTAGGACGAGTAAAGGGTTTATTTAATTGGTTTTGTCCTGGCCGCATGAAATTAGATGGTCCCGCTTGTGGAAACACAAGATTTTGTTTAGACCGTTGATGGAGCTCGCCATGAGCCTCCAGCATTCTTATTTCCGTGCACAGGGCATCATAATTTTTGGTTAAGTTTGCGCATTTAATGTGCGTTGGCATTAGATTCAACAATGTATTTCTTGCTGTATCTTTGTATGGTTCCATCAATATGTGGGCACTAGGTCCTCCATATTGATCAGAAATTTTTATTTTAATTGAAAAAAGAATTTGATTGATTTCGTGGATCGTTGAGGAGAAATCCTTTTGACCGCGGTTGAAGTTGATTAGTTCGGTTTGCAATAATGTAACAGACTTATTGTCCCCACATTCGTTTTTCAGCGTTTCTAATATGGTTTCAATATTGTTATCATGATCGCACATGAGAATTACGTGAAGTGCTTTGCCACGTAATCTTGAGATTATTTTCTCAACATTACTAGGTGTATTGCCGTTTCTAGTAATGAACCCCCTGGCTGATTTTATGAATAAGTTGATGTCTTGGGGAGAGCCACTATACTCCAATATCGACTCTGCGTATTGGGGAGCGGGTCTCTCATTTGGCTGTGCCATTTTTCAAAAAAGTAAAAAAAAAAAAAAAAAAAAATAGAAATATACAAAGTGACTTTAAAAAATTTAGTTTTCTCTCTAACCTTTTGGATAAGGTAGGGAAGGGATCTATCGTACGTATGGGATAGACGATCAATTGAAAAATGTACTCACAGAAGTATTGATGCGACGATCTTCATTGCCAAGTTAACAAATTTTTTGGTGTGTGGTCCTTTCGCGTTGAGATATTAAAATATCTAGGGAGTCCTAGTTTTGGCCAATTTTCAGACTTCCTCGAATTGACCCACGTGCTGGGCGCCAGTTAACTTTTGATGTCGTGTAGTGTTAAAAAATATACTTGTGGATAAATTATCCTTTATTGTTTAATTACACAATACAACTTAAAATAAGTACAATTTCAAAGGGAACTATTATGTGAGCAATACAACAAGCAAGTGCTTGGATTCAATGCACAAAATAGATTAACTAGTGGAAGTAAGAGTCGGGGTTTATATAGTCCCTGCTGGCGTGGTGGGGGGGCGTCGTCTTCCTATTTTCGGTGCTGCATGTCAAGGGGTCAATATGTTATCCTGATAATGGGGTTGTTGTCCCGATGCTCGTGGATACGTGGGGTTTCGTAATCCAGTCTTTTATTTTGGGACTGTTCGGCGTGAGGGCTGCGTTAAGTACATCCAAATGTTCGTTGGTTTGTCTATTAATGATTTTCTTCGAGTTGGTATGTCGATTAAGGGATAGTGATTAGAGTATATCATCCCGGTAATGGTCCTCGGCTGGATGCAGCTGTTATCAATAAACATGTAGGGTTTATTAGTTTATTTTTAGGCAAGATGAAGTGCCGGTTGCAATGGGCGTACTGCGATGTCTTCTTGTAGGTGGGGGTCGTTTAGGGTGGTTAACTCACGTAACGCAGGAAGGAACCTTGAGAGGCGATGAGGATGATCTCTGGCAGCCGAACGTGATGGGTTTCGGTAGTCAGAGAACAGGTTGCATCCCAAGCAGAAAGCACGGCGGGCTTTATGTGCTGCGGACGAAAAACATCTCATGTCGAGGCGCGAATGGGCCGGACAGCGGATGGTGATTGGAGAAAGATTCCTCGAAGGTGTTAATAATGTTCCTGAAGTCACACTGGACAAACGTTATTCACTAACTGCTGACTGCGCGGGCTGTTGCCACGCGAGGGCAGGTAAAGAGTTACTACACTGCACTAGTTGTATCACTTCCCGGTGTGTGTGTTGCTTGACCGATGAATGAAGTAGGTACTGACTGACTGGACCGGACGAGCGGCTCTGCTGCTTATATAGCCGCGGCGAGTAATTACTCTCACGGTAGTTAATATTGGGTGAACTCACGCAAAGCTGAGATATCGCTCGAACTTTCTGCGGGCATTTGAATAGCACAGCCACGCGTTCGAGGCCTTTCGCGTAAGTGGCGGAATTATTAGCCGATGTGGGTAGACATGTACCAGCGGGCACGCGGTACTTGGCTGTAGATATTTCGTAGTGTGTTTCCAGCGAGTTCGGTGGAGTCCAGTGGCGGAGCAATTAATTCGGCACATGTGTCCGCCACATGAATATGAACCAAATTCATTTTTAGAAAATGAATTTTATAAAATATGTTATGATAAAACTATACTAACAGAAAGAACAATTAGTCATAATAGACCTGATATAGTTTTACATGACAAAATTTAAAAAATAACTTATATCATTGATGCAGCTATTCCAAATTCCTGTAATATTCAAAAAACTGTTTTTAAAAAAATAAGAAAATTTACAGATTTAGGAAATGAGATTAAAAGAATTTGGCATTCTCAGACTATAAAAATATTACCATTTGTTATTTCGGCTACTGGCATTATACCTAGGTCTCTCAATCAAAATTTAGGCATATTATATTTGTCAAAGAATTTAAATGTAAAAATGCAAAAATCAGTCATTTTAAATACATGTAGGATTACAAAAGATTTTTTAAATATTTATATTGAGAGATCAGTAGGATTTATAGGTTCAATTAGGAATTCCCGAACCCTCTGATATGAAAATATCTGGAGTCGGTGAATTATTTTCCCATTTGGTCTCTGGTAGGTTGACATGTTGTACTTGTATTGTTCTGTATTTATAATACTTATATAGTGAAATTGCATAGCGTGGATTGACTAGATGATCATTTGGGGAAGTGTGTGAAAGGGTTTAGTTTTTCCTGTGGGGGAAAATTTAACCCGGACATTTAAATCTGGTGCGTAAAATACGGAGGAGGAATGTAATTCTAGAATTAAATTGTGACATTATACAAAGAGGAGGAATGTAATTGCAATTTTTATATACAATGGAAGAAATTAATTTTGAATGTAATTGTAACATTACATATTTAGGAATTGTTGAATGTATTCATAATATTATTTATTTATTTTTTTATTAATTGAAACATTTATTAAAGTTACATTTTTACAACATAATAATATAACATAATATTTCGATCACTCTCCTAATAAAACAGCTGTTTGTGTTTAGGAGAGGACAACTAAATGTTTTTAAATCTATTTAAATTAAAAATATTATTACAAAAACTATTAGTAATTTTATTAGAAAATACAATAAAAGTAATAAAAATATATGTTAGTTATAAATGATACAAAGGATTGATAAAGCAAAAACATAAATCTAAACAATTAGAAAAGTTATGAGGCGGTACCAGAGTAGATATTTTAATTTAATTTTTTTACATGTATTTGTCGTAGTTTTCTTTCGATCGTATATCTAGGGGTAATTTATTGAATAATTATATAAAGAGGAATAATGTTATTGTAACATTATACATAAAGGAAGCATCTAATTATACCTACATATAGAGGAAGAATGTATTTGTAGAATGAAATTGCAAAATTATTTATAGATAAAGAATGTAATTGTAACTTTATTTACAGGGTGTAACAGGAAGTACCCGAGAGATTTTAACCAGCGATTCTGAGCATATTTGGAGAAAAAAATGTGAATGAAATTTTTGTCTCCGGTGACTTTTTTGATGACATTTTTTTTTTCTACAAATTTAAACAAACAAAAAAATCTTCCGCTTGTTGTCATTGGTCACTCCGCTGAGTAACCGACCAACCCCTCACCCCACCTCCAACTGTCCAACACCTACCGTTTTTTAATGTTTTTGTAGAAAAAATAAATTTAAAAAAACATCAAAAATATCACCTGAGACCAAAATTTCTTTTACTTATTTTACTTCAAATAATGTCTGGAATCGATGTTTAAAGTCCCTCGGGTACGTCCTGTTACACCCTGTATCTTTATACACGAAGAACGTAATTATGACATTATATGTAAAGGAAGAATGTAATTGTAACATTTTTTATAATGGAAGAGTGTAATTGTTGAACCTAATTATAGCATTATATACTTATAGAGGAAGAATGTAATTGTACTGAAATTCTCTGTACTGTAATTTGGATTATATGTTTATTGTCCTGATAAAGGTTGAGTTCTACCGAGACCGGTCGGTGTGTATAAATCAAATAAAGTGGTTTTAAACAAAGTAAAGTTTTTTTCATTTATAAAAATATAAGTTTTTTAATGTTGAAATGCTTTTAAAATCTCTGCCATTACGGAGAATGAATCTAATCATTTTTGATCCTTTATTTGTTACCATATTGATGTGTGAAATAATATTGAATTTCGAATCGAAAATAATGCCAAGATCATTATTTTTATTGAAGGAGGTGAGAAAATATATTTTATTATCATTATAGGATTTAGGTAGGTACCTAGGAAAGATATGAATTCAGGGGTAAAATCTGTTCCGGTGAGAATATATTTGTAATAACTGTGAATGTATCTTCCTATATTATTAAATTATACCGTTAGTAATTATCGCATGCATAAAGGAGTGAAGTTAGAATATTAGAAATTGTTTCATTCAATTCAATTGCTTCCCGACACCACTCATTTTATGCACGATGAAATAAAAATCCGTGCTTCATCCTAATGTACGTAGGTACCAATTAATAAAACTGAACATGTCGTTAAAAATAGAAATGTAAATTATTAATGGTAATACTACATGATCGATTAAAATAGTGCTCGACTTTTTGTAGACAAGCAAATTTCGGAAAGACAGAAGTTAATAACTGTCATGTGGTGGAGTGGGGGTGGGTGGTGAGTGGTGACGTCACGCGGGCATTCACCGGAGAAGTTTCTCTCCATTCTTTTCAAACAAACTCCTTTCCCAATCTTCGCGGGTCCATTACATCTACATGCCGCTGCATGCCGCTGTCACTTTCCTTTTCTAAAAAATCACTGTCATTAAGTTACGCGACTAAAATAAAATAATTCTCCTATGCTTTAAAAAAATGTCTCTCTGTAGGAGACATGTACATGTACATGCTTAACAGCGTTTTTATATTAGTATGTTAAAACAGCGTTTTAACACTTGCCGGCGTCTGCACCTGAATTTAAAATATTATTATAAAACTATATTTCGTTAAAGGTAACAATTTAGAAGGCGGGTTTGGATACCGCCGCCGCCGAAACCATTTATTGAATAACCAACACCTCTGCAATAATTCATAAGTCACCTGAAGTGGTTCGTTACATTTGGTGACTTAGCAGGAGTGTCCGGGTTCATGAGGGTGAGATTTGTCCGGATCTTAACGGCGGATGCGTCTACCCACCTGCTACGTGGCGGGCCGGATCGAGCGAGGCTGGTTGAGGGAGCAACCTTAGGCCTTTCCAGCCGGACTCTCTCGACCCATTGCCTTGCACCACAGTTGGAAGGATGGATTCATTCATCCGATACTCCCGTTAACACTGACCACCACTGTTACTGACCCTCAGATTTCTAACCACCCCTTATACATTTTCCTACCCATCCTTCCCTTCCTTAAAAAGACCCTCCACGCATCATCCCATAAATGACATAGTCCCGAGGGAAATTACTTTCCTCGGGGCCTCCTGTATGGAGCAAATGTAAAAGGTTTCAGAAAGTTCAGTTTAAAAAAAATACTATTTTGATAATTTATTAATTTGGGGGTTGTTTTTAATATTGCGAAAAGAGTTATAAATAAGGTTTCTATAAAATTGTCTTTGAATCAGCTAAAAAATAAATAATTCGATGGAAGAAAAAACTTGGAAAAATGTATTAATCGGTTTATTTATTTATAGCTTGTTCAATGACAATATTTAGACAGATAATATATTTTTTAATCATTAAATAGTTCCAGTTAATATTTGTTATCCTAACCTCACGCTTGATGATTGATTTCAATATTTTTCATATTTTTTTTTAAATATAATCACCGTCATATACTTAAATTTCAAGATTTTTAATTAGTGATACGAATTCGCACCTACCTATTACTGACATATTAATTTTTATCGTCATCTGCAAAATTATAATTTTGTGTCTTGAAGAGTTTTACCTATTTACAGTCAGTATAAAGTTATATATTTTACTTTGTGTTTCTCTTCCGTATCGTGAATATCCCACACAATATCCAGGATTATAGCCCGTGCTCTAATAGCACGGCGGAGGTTGTCAATTATAGATTAAAAAGCTCCGATTCTATGTGTAGAAGCGATCTGGTAGTAGATATTGCCTATGCCTCAGTGTTTAGCGGTTAGCGCCTTACCCTCTGAGTGAATCACACAGGAAATACTGGGGAATGTGCACGAACGAACATGAAGTAGGCAGATACTTATTCCGCAAATCATCGAGTAATCTACGCGCACTTTTAAATGGTTACAATACTCATATTATAATTATTAAAAGCCACGATACAAAATGGTCTTTCGTGTCCAGGAAGGTGGAGGAAGCGAGTGAACTCTGCGGGAGGTCACTGGTCGGGCTCTGCTTACTGGTTACTACTATCTCGAGCAGTCAGTCCGTGGTCAAATAGTACAGCCAGCATCGGGTATATCGGGTATAACTCCTAAAGAAGCACGATTCTTCTCATCATCTAACTAAATCAATTAATTAAAAAGAAAAGATTTATTTCTCTTTTGTATGCTAACCGTTAAAACTCAAATGATATTCTAATTTATTGTGTTTATGCAAATCATTTGATATATTTGCATAACGCATAACACGTTATATTATTCTACGTATACCTACCTTCATTTGCGAATCGAAACGCGAGCCAAGCCACGAATTATGGGAAAGGAAAGAATCGGCAATTTTGCTCGAGCGTGTACTGTGTATACGCAGCATTACAGAAACATTGCTTAACATTGTTATTACGCTCTCAATGAGTTGGAATAAACTCATTCTGGAAGAAAACATTATAATTAAATTATTTTTAATATACATAATATCTAATTGAAACGGCATTACTTGCGATACTTGGAATATCAGATTAATTTATTATGGAATAAGTAAAAAAAGTCAAAAGAAGAAAGGAAGAAGGTTTTGACAAATTTGGCAATATTTACGAAAATTATTATATTATTATGGGGATCAGTGTGTCCAGGAGTGACGGACGTACGAATCCATTCCTTCAACCGCGGTGCAAGGTGGTGGGTCGAGAAATTCTGGCTGGAGAGGTTAAAAACCTCCCTCAAGCAGTCTCTTTCGATTCGGCAAACGCATCGGCCACCAAGACCTGGACAAACCTAGCTTCATGAACCCGGGCACATCTGCTAAGTCGCGGTCATTGAAAATAATTTTCTTTAACATAAGTAGGTACTTAGTTGAGGGTATGTATTTTTTTAAGGCATATGTGGTTTGCAGTTTAGTTGAGTACGTTGGTTTGTAAATAGATAGTCTTCAACATGTTTTCCAGGTATACTAACTTCCATATTTTATAAGTCAGCTTTTGCAACAGGTTTGTTTTAGTGCTGTCGATGATTGCGTGCCAAACGATGAAACTCGAGTTAGTTGTTGCAACACTAATAAAAACCAGCAGATAAAACCCCGTTGCAGCGGGTTCTTTGCTACTAGGACTTGCAGGCAGCTTTTTGATGAGCTTCGCCTTATTTGAAAAAATTCCTCATAGTAGAATTTTCCCTTTTCGTGGAAATGTGTGCAAAAATGAACTTATCACATGGGTAGTAGATAGGTATATGTAGGTATGTCGTATAACTACGCTCATTTTAAAATCCTTGATCGAATGAAAAATAATTTATACTAAGTAATTTCCATTAACTAAGAAATTTACTGACAATTAGAACTCAATAAATTAAAGAACGCCGCCGAAATTTTATATTTTGACATAAAATTCGAGTTTCTCGCCCCTTACCTCCCTTATAGCTATTTTTTTCCTCGAGCTTGAGGGTGCTCAAAATATTAAGTTTACCATTTATATTATAATACATCATTTTTCAGCTCATATAACAGCTCAAATTTTCGAATTTTAAAAGCCGAAAGGAAATATACGATGAACCTGACATAATAAAAAGCGAGAAAAACAATTTTAATTAAAAAAGAAACTTACTTTACTTTTTTAGCGAAAACTAACACATCGACTTATTTTATCGATTACTTATGGATATAATATTTTGTGAGTCTTATTAAATATACTTTTACTTATTGTCCAATATTTTGTAATATTTTAGAAACTATATTTTTATTTTATTTTTGTAAACTAGCTCCACAGTTAGACCCGAGATTATTTCTCGCCTAACTGGGTAATTAAAACGGTTAATGAATGTTACGTAACATATTATTATTGTGTATATTTAGTTTTAATTTACAAACAAACAAAAAAACTGGTTCCAAAAATTGCCGTTCCCTTGGAAAAATAATATCGGTTGATTTAGTTGCACCAGAGTTACCGGACAAAAAAACCGTGACAGTCAAAACGTCGTACTTGAAGTTGGGTTTGGTTAGGATTTTTTTATTTTCAATATTGATGTTTGATTTCGATGAAAAGGATGTTTGGTTTGATATTTGTTTATTTTTCTTTTTTTATGTGACGTTTAGAAAACAGTTGGTTTTATTACCTTAGTACATGTAACTTAGTACCTTAGTACATGTTTCAAAACGTTAGTTAAAAGTTAATTTTTCTATTTTTGAGATTGACATTTCATGGTGGAATTACATTATAATAAAACAAATATAGAACTTTATTCTACTTAATTTTATTTGACCGTAACCGGTTTCAGCTCGTTAGCGTTTAAAGTTTCAGCGGTTAAAGCCATCTTCGGTTGCGGTCGAATAAAATTAAGTGGAATAAAGTTTTATATTTGTTTTATTATAATATATTAGTTAAAAGTTGTTTATGCTAAAGGTTTATAGACTAAGATTTTTTGTACAAAATATACAATTCAATAAATGCAATTGGTTGCGGGTAAAAGATATACAGCGAGAATTATTACAAAATAACCAGAAAGACAAGTTTACATTTGTAACTAAACATAAAAAGCCAGAACCTACCCGACTACACACATTTCGTGCAAACACCTTCCATTCGAATAGAATAGGTACTTGCCCCGCGTTCTGGATTGGCAAATTGATGCTCTCAATACTCTACTCTAGGTAGGTACTAACTTGTAGCCACAATTAAATTATTATTCAGAATCGAAACCAAATAAAACGTCGCGTTGTCTCAAATATGCGATTTAAATTATTCAATTCAAATTATTCATTTTCAAACATTACAAAATTAAAATTTCAAATCGGTTTTTAAAAGAGAAAATATTTTAGATGAGATAATCAGATCTGAGCTGCCAGATTCTTCCCGAGCCTTTTCGGCCCGGTCTCCTTCCTCTTCCAACTCACTTAGGTTCACATTAAACTCCAATAATGGGGAATATCGTCCACCAGAGAAAATATTAAACTGTAGGTTTAATATTGACATAATAATATTAACATTGTTTAATATTGTATGCATGGACACTGGAGGTCTAGATTCGTTCAAAATAAATAAATGTAGCTTCGTTTAACAAAAAAAATTAGAATCTTGCGAGAGCCTTGAAGGAGTAACCATCAGTTACTTATACCAGGGCGGGTAAGAGGTGGATTACCTCCACTGTAGGTTTAATATATAATTTGTATAGCGCCCTTCGGAAGATTTTTTCACGAAAATGGCACTGTAGAAATTTTCGAATTGCTTGTAAGTAGGTACATAATAAAATTATTATTTTTGAGCTCTTCAACTTTAAGAGGCATGCGTATGTGTGTGCGTGTGTGTGTGTGTGTGTGTGTGTGGGTGATCTCTCATCTCCGCAATTGGATTGGAGCATATCGCATGGAAGCCATAAAGCGTACAGCATACAGAACACAGCACACAATGCACCGCGAAGGTTCAAAGACCATGGAAACTGAGCCGCGACGTGGGAACCTCACTTGACCCCCTTCTCTCTTCCTCTTTTTATTTATCTTCTTTCAAATCAAATGGCGTGAAATGTCTTCTCATTAATTTTTTTAACAGTGGAAAATTCCTTCCTGTGACAATTAGTAATATAATGAACAATTTTTAAAATAATCCAGGCCTATCAACTAACTAGAAAACTATACAGAAAAACAAATTAAATGTTAATGAACACTCTACAATAAAAATTTCAACTTTTTAGATTTTGTAATTAATTGATCGTAGAAGTGAGCTTAATCGTACATTGAATCATGGACAAAGGGAAACTCTAGGTGATTTGAAAACTGGAAACTTATTTTATGACAACATTTGTCATAAACCCTAGCTGGTAAGAGGATTACGAAAAAACACACAATCAAAAATCAAAACAAATGATTGGGGAAAGTACTTAGATCGAACGTAAATTGAAATGAGATGTCTGGGGCATATTTGTGGTAAAACTATGCACAAGCGTATTGTAAATGAGATGATCCAAAAATAATGCTAAAGGGGCCCTCATAATTTTAAGCTTTTAACTTTGAATTATTGTACATAGAAAAAGCTTAGAAAATTTCATAAAATCCAAATCTCGCCGTTCGATTATTTTTTATGGGGCATACACAAGGACACGAAAATAAGGTACGGCTTGTTAATTATAATAGACTGTCTTCCAATAAGATCTCTACCGTTGACGTCGTAGTAACTTTATATACGTTAACCTCTCTATTCACAAATAAGTTTAAGTGCCAGCGATGTCAGTATTTACTAAAGTGATTACTTCCTCTTTGTCTGTCCACCTAAAATGCCGAGAAAACGGAGGTGTTGTTGCATTGGTGTGAAGTTAGTGTACTCGCCACAGCAGCTGCTAGCCGCTGCCCGCTGCCCGCTGCCCGCTGCCCGCTGCCCGATGTCATCTTCAGCAAGATGCAATCATCACACACTAAACCTCTCACTTTTACAACCAGCCGCCTCTTTATCTTTAGAACACAAATTATACGCTCTTGCCGGAGATTAGCATCTTCATAATACATTAGTGTGAACCAAATGCTACAAGTTAGAATTGCAGACGGTGAATGGTGAATTGTGAATTATGTGTTGCAACCAATCTAGATGGGTTACTATTTTATTGGTATTTATATTTTTGAGAGTGATAATTCATGGTGGAATTCCATTATAATATATTATTTTATTCGTCATTCAATACATAGATGCTAATACGAGTATTATAATGTATAACTTGAAACTAATAATTTATTGTTAAACATTAGTATCTACCCAGGTAGCAGGTAGGTAGTTGTATCGTCTTAAAAACACATTAGAAACGCAGAAATAAATAATTATTGTTGGTCATCTTGGAAAGAGTAATTGAAAAAGTGAATGTTATTTCAAAAGCTGAAAGATGCCATTATATAAATGTTTAATATAATTTTCTCTGTGGCCTAGTAGTAGACGTACCTACGTACCAAAATTGATTTATTTCGGTAAGATGTGAAGAAATTCACTCTTCATTTAATAACACTGAGACTCGACAGTATCAACAACAAAACGATAACGTTAGTGTTAAGATTTATGCCATATTATAATTAATTTTGATACCTTTCTATATCGACTTTTGTACTTTTATCATTAGACGGTGGAATAATAATTATGAGAAGTGCGACGCAAAACGCTTGCAGAATTTCGCAAAGTATGGTCGACGGTGACATCTGTGGTAATATTACACTGCTGTAAAATGATTTGCCGTGTTTCGTGTTTCCTCCCTCCTACAACATGTTCACTTCTTCCTTTCCTTGAACAGACCCTCCACACATTAAGGTGCCTCCTCACAGCATTTTTAAACGTGATATAGACGTGACTGGGAAAATCCTTGGACTCAAACTGAAATTATACAAATGGTCTTTATAAAGTGGTAAATTTTTATTTCAGGTTGCCAGTTCTTCCCCGCTGGAGAATATCTCCGCTTCGTGCGTGTCCCGGAGAGCCTGCCCGTGGGCGGTCAGGTGCTCAGCATAGAGGTCCATCCCAGGTAACTAACAGTCCCAAGTAATTCGAGTGTCCCAGCAACTAACTCTCCCAAGTTGTCTTTCCTAGATAACTAACTGTCCTCTGTCCTCCTGCACACACACCCATAAGTCTATTATGTAAATTTGGTTGTTTGTAATCTTGAGATGAGTCTTTATAATTCGGGAGTCACAATAACAGAAGAGTAAAAATACCTAAAATATTACCTTAAATGCGAAAAAGTCGAGAGCCAAGGGAAGACAAATCTATAAAAAATGTGATAATGACAACGTTAACCGAGTTTTACCCCCAAGATCCCCAACATCAAGATGCCACCACCCACTTCCACCGTGATCCTGTAATATAATACATTTTCTTGTAAAATTTTCAACCTCAAAACATACAGCCTCGAAACTTTACTCCAAGCCATTCAATACCACGAGCATCGCAGTCACTAATAAAACACTTCATTCGGTACGACCACAATGTCAAGGCCGGATTTACCTGTATGGGAGGCGTCTACTAATATCTACAGGAATTCTAAAAACTGAAAAAATCGAACTAATATCTATGAGAACCAAAGGGTTGACGAATATCTACAGCTCAAACTGCTGACTAATATCTATGAGAACCAAAGTGTTGACGAATATCTACAGCACTGGCAGAGGTTGGATTTGCAATTATGTATAGTATATTGGAATAACGTAATATTGCGCACGCAGTTTAAAAAACTTAATTTATGTAAGTATGTATGTAAAAATCCCTAATATCGGACTATTGGACACATTTAGCTGATTAGTCCAACCTACGCTCTGTAGTCAACACTCTGAAGTTCGTAGATATTAGTTCAACATATGAGCTGTAGATATTCGTCCGACATACAGGCTGTAGAAATTAGTATCTGGAGTCCCTGTATGTACTCTGAAATCGCGCAGGGTTAGGGCCCCACTGCGACTGGATGCTCCAAATAATTAATTTTTATTAAGCACCAGGTAAGCTGTTTTATTTTAATTTTTTGTTAAAAAATATTGTTTTGAAAAATCAAATCGTGACATAATTAATCTAGCGCTATATTTATGAAAAAGGCATTCAAAATTCAAGAAAAAAGGTTAAAGTACGTATGTGACGAATGGTTTAGTTGTAAATAGAAACATGGAAAAGCATTTAAATTTTCATTATTTATATGCATTTGATATAAACTGCTTACTTTCAAAAACTGCTTACAATTTGCTCAGGACATGCGGACATAATATTATGTAATACTGTGCTCCAAAATACTTTTAAGATTTACCTCCATTATTTAAAAAAACGCTACGGAGTCAGACGTGGAAACGTACTTTCTTCTCCCGTGAATAGCGGCTAGAACGCCAGCGGCCAGAACAATGCAGCTCTGTGGATAGTGGTGCAACATCGATTCTTATCTCTATGTACTCTCATATATATGTGTGAAGACAAAATAGATACAATCATATGAATCTCGCGTTTTTTTATTTTTATTTAAACTCATTATTTCGAGACTAGTATTATATTGATAGTAAATACAAAATTTTAATTATTTCAATCGAGGGTGTATTTTTTGTGAGTGAAATGCTTATTTCGAATAGTCAGAAGAAAGATAAGATTATGAAATTTTAAATACGTGTTGAGTTCCGTTGATGCCCTGGATCGTCGCGCGTCGGTCAGTTCTCCGCTTGTCTATGAGGTCCCCCAAAAGATATTCAAATATAAAATATCTTTGGGTCCCCCGATCCAGCTCTGTTGTACGCCTTCCATAAAAAGATCGTTCATCCCAAAATTGACAGCACGTTCCCCATCAACTAGATTGACGTCGCGTCGCGTCGTTAGTCCGATTCATGTTGATCTTTCGCAAATTCTAAAGACAAATTGCACCATCTTCACTCGCTAACAATTAATCGGCAATACTGACTTCTCCGTGACTTCAAATTCCATCAGCCTCCGTAACAAAACAAATCTCAATCCAGCCGCTATCGGCTTCCAGATTAATTAAATATATTAAATGGACATTTTATTAAATGGGCCCACATATTTTACCCAACGGGCGAAATAAACGGATAACTCGCATGGCGAGTTTTAAATATCCCCCCGCAATGGGGATTTCCACAAAGTATGAATACAGTTAAAAATGTTTATTTTTCTGATTCTGATAATTGCACTAAAAATATGTAATTTAATATTTACATTCATAATTATTGATTTGAAAAACCCGCACATTCCGAAACACTTCCAACTGGCTACGTAATTATAACATAGAAAACGCAACTGGCTGGTAAGACGACTGTCACCGCCCGACGTTGCCCGGCTTGAAGTCAAAATTTCACGATAAAACACAAACATGTCGTTTTGGCAGCAAATCGAAAATGGCACATTTTAAATCGTTATAGAAAATTTATTCGTCCTACCTTCTTCGTTATCTCAACTTCTTCTAGAACAGTGGTCCTTAACCTGGGTTCGATTCGAGACTGACTCACGGGTTCGGCGGTGGTCAAGACGCACCCTCGACTCATATGATTGGTTCGATTTGCAATTAAGAAGGGTTCGGTCAATGCCCATATGAAACTGTTGGGGGTCAGTACCTCCAGCAAGCTTAAGAACCACTGTTCTAG
Source organism: Limnephilus marmoratus (assembly GCA_917880885.1). Classification (NCBI taxonomy): domain Eukaryota; kingdom Metazoa; phylum Arthropoda; class Insecta; order Trichoptera; family Limnephilidae; genus Limnephilus; species Limnephilus marmoratus. Next base: position 54,165,000 of record OU862923.1, on the reverse strand, counting down.
AATTTAAAAAAAAACTGTGAAAATACCCTATTGTCGCGTCCGAACCCGTCTCTCTTTTTCATTATTCCTGCATAGAGCTGCCCGCACAGAGCAAAACCCCACGGACAAGCAGAGTAGGTACACTGAGATGGAATATAAATGAAAATCCACATAGTTAATAAGTTTCAAGGTGGATACATACCGTCTTCATCATCTATAAACTTGTATAAACGGTAAAATAATAACTTCAACCACACATAATATGCGATTTCACGCGTCAAATTTGTTTTGCTGTCCAGCATTTTTTTGGTGATGCGTGGTGAACTCGACCCCTCTCTCAGTCAGGCTAGGAATATCTCAGCAACATTTATCTGGAAAAGAATTAATAAATCTAACATGAAAAAAGGTATGCCGTTCTAAAAGCACACGAAACTTCACCGAAAAACTCGTTATCCCTACATCTTGTGAGTTATCCCATGACCATATATAAAAAAACGAAATCGACACCAACAGTCAGTCGTGCAGCATCTATGCAAATTATTTTTAAAACGTGTTAATAACACTTACGTTATAAATTGATTTTTTTGTTTGTTTCGAGTTTATGGTATTCATAAACGGTAGATTTGCTCGGTGGCAAAGTGCGTTCTTGACAGAAAAAGTTATAACTTATAACGAATAAATACACAACAAGATACAATTCAGGCAAGAAGTATGTATAGTAGGTATGCTGCTAAAAAATTCTAGGTTTTTTTACATTTTATTTACACTCAGGAGACCCTTACGAAAATAATTTCCCTCAGGGCCTATGTCTTTTGAGATGCAGTATGGAGGCACTTTTTGAGGAGAGGAAATAATGAACTTTGGTCTTGAAGAGACCCATGTTCTAGGAACGAGGAAATACAAAGGCCGGCAAATCGTTTCACAGCTGAGCTGTTGAACAAAGGAACGAGTCGAAGAAGCGACCCGTTCTCATCTAACAAATGTCAATCATTTACATATGTTGGGCATACGTGTTTCCCGACTATGCACCGGTGCCGAAGGGATCAATGACGCTAGTTCTTCAGAGCATCGTCCAGTGAAATACCGGTAGAACAAAAATAGCACTCCCACTCGACGCCTGTGCTCTAAATATTGTTAATCCGTTTGTTAATTTCATTTATTTTGCCAAACAAAACCAATGCACTCAATTTGGGAGGCGTGTCCATATCCAAGAACCATTTATTTGATAACCGACACCTCAGCCATAGGTCACCCTATCACCCCGGAGCATCTCCCATTGAAATACCGGTAAAACAAGAATAACATTCCCACCCTGCGTCTGTGCTCTAAAGATTGCATTTCCTAATAATAATTTTAAAAAGGGATGCCATTAATAACAAAAAAATGTAGATATAGGTACGTGGTAAATAAATCATTTTTTAAAACTTTTGTGCTAAAAATCCAAAAAGATAATCAATATCAGTGTTATCAAAAAATAAATATAACTGAAATATATATATTCTTTTTAATTTTTGTTTTTTGATATCTCCTATCAGTTTGTTAATGCATTCGGAAATCGAAACAGCTGTTACGCTTAAAAATACATACATAGGTTAAATTGTTTGTAATTAAACTGTTTTTATAAATTAAACAGTAGGTAATATTATTGTAGAAATTAAAATTAATTATTTTTTGTTGAAATCCTGACGTTTTTGTTGTTCTGGTTGTCAATAGGTACCTACTCATAAATTTGGTAGTTTCAGCTTCCATCTCTTTAGCTTATGAACCTACCATGTACCTGGTATTATTTTAATTTTATTAATCTCTTTTAACAGCTGGGTACGTACAGCTCTTTGAAGCACATCACATTTAGGTACAGTTCGTTGTATGAACTAGGTCAAATTCCTTACTTATCCAGATGCGATGGAAATGAGGGATCACTCAAATTTGGAACCCAAAAAAACACCACACGAGTTGGTTCAACTATCTGACCCACTGATTTAATAAGCCATCTGCCTTAAACCACGTTTGTTTAGTACCTGAGTAGATATTGACCGCTTTAATGATGTCCGTGGGTACGTTCAACTGCCAAAGAGTCGTGGTGGATTTATTAAAATAACGTTCCTCACAAAAGAAGTAGGTAATATATTAACTTCATACTGACATCCCGTCGATATAGAGATGAGCATAATAGCCCTGTCTTTCGGGTGAAATAATGATTGACCTCTGTGATAATTTATAATATTAAAAATTAATCCATCAGTATTAAAAAATAAATCGATGGATTCGAACGTCAATCATGCGTAAATTTAACTAGTGTCAGTTAAGAAAAGAAATACTCGTACATATTGAATACGCGTGATACTTATAAATAATGAAATACAAATATCCATGAATGTAAGTTATATCTAAGTGTGCAACTCCTCCCAGAATGGCGAGGAAGAGAGGAGGCGATATTCCGAATAATCCGTTATAAGTACCGGTGAATGAGGAGGAAGCAGAGTACCTCCACCTCCAGCAGGCAGCAGGGAGCATTAGCAGGTTGGTGTGGACGGTTGCTCCGTTAGGTTGGTCGGGTCGGCCGGGAGTGCAATGCCCGGGACACAGCTCGGAAGGCGTTCCTGCTTCACACGAGGTCGTCGCCAGGCGTCACCCGCCTCACCCCTTGCAGCATCACCAGTCGACATCGCTGCACGCAACTGCAACAGAACAGTCTGTTGCTCCAGACTAGAGCAACAGAGCCTCTAGTACGTATTCCCAACTAACGGCTAACGGTTGACACCTTCCCATGTAAATGCATTGACATCTCGTCCCTATTGATTATTTGTTCCAGGAATCCAGGTACTTACAGCCTTCCTTCAACCGGGTTTTTTCTCCTTCCAGTCTCTTCCTTGCTTCGATGAAACTCCAAAAATATTTCCATTCCAAACCATAGTTTCACCCGCTCCGTGCATTGGGTACCAAATAAAAATACTTAAAATGTATTGTATTAGTTTTATGACACCCTACATTTTTTTTATTATTATAATTATTTTACAGTTTGATAATAGCTTCAAAGTCGAAATAAGTAGCAAAAAAAGAGGATTTTATGTCAACGAAGGAGCTATTAAGGCCCGGTAGTAAGCGTTCAAAAAGAAGAAAGAAGATGGTTTGAAAGAGAGATATATAAATACGAATATTTGAGGCTAATATAAAAAAAAAACAATTATAAGTAAGAGCTAATATTAAAAAACGATTAAAATAAAGCGAAAATTGTGAAAATATTTAATAAAACACGGCTCGTTTAAACAGACCAAATATCATAAGTACGTAAATATAATGTATGTGTTATAATTTTTTATTTTAATTTTTTTTTATTAAAAAAATATTTATATATTTTTCTCTTCCCTTTACACACGAGTAGTTACACTCTCGTAAAGGTTATATATTATATACATATATATGTTTATACTGTTTCTAATCAATGTTGCATGTTAGTATTTAATGATTTGAGTTTAATCCGTTTGTAACCTGAAAATGTAATTACTCATGATTATATTACGTATATGTGATTATGTATATGTATGTATATAAAAACTAATAAAAAAAATAAATAAAAAAAATCATATTCTTATGGAAAAACGATTTGATGGAAAAAACACAAAAAAAATTCACACTCGGTATTCGTCACACCTAAAATGTATAATTCCTACAACGAAAACAACTTTCGCACAGCGACAGTTCTATATTGCCCCCAAAATGTTCAACTCACTGAGTAGGTATTGATACTAGGAAATCGAAAACTGATAAGCTTTATATCATAAATGTACAGGATTGGTTATTTACAAAGGGGAGGAACTATTTTAAAGAATGCCTGAAGTCAACAAGTTAAGTTAATTTGCTTTATTACTATTATTTTTATTTTATTTTTTTTTACATTAAAATTTTATAAAAAAGAAATTTTTTTGATAATTATCATAATAATGCATGGATGACTTATTTTCAACATCTCCACAAGTAGTCATTATTTATTTATCTACTTATCATGTATGTATGTACCTATTTTAAAGCGAAACAGCAGTCTACAATAAGAATAGTTTATTTATGTGTTTATTATTATATAAATATTATCTACTTAATTAAAAAACCACTTAAAGTAGTCGTTGTTATACAAAAACAGTGTACCTAACTAAAATATATATTAACCAATAACAATTCTTGCATTTATATAATTATATATTCATAATCCGACTACCATAATACGGGCATGTGCCTAGCGTGGTACTCGAATCACCTGTAAAAACTGTATATTATGAATAAAGAAAAGAAAAAAAAAATCAGGTGACAAGTAATATTAGTAAATTAAAGTATTAGTAAAAAAATTAAAGTAGCATCTAAAAATACGCTGTAAATGTTCTGCTGTTTTTGTAATACCTTTAATGTGTTAAAAAACAGAAGAGAGTGTGCTTCTAATAATTTTTGTAGCAAACTTTGCAATTTTTTATCGAGGTAATTTTATATAATTACTATTTCGTCTCGGCAAACGTACAAATATTATTTTCAAAAATTACAAATATTTTTTTGTAAAAACTTAAAGACTTGAAGTTTTTAAGGGAATTATGTCATAAATCGGTAAAAAACCGGAATGCGAGGTCTTAATAAAAATAATATTGCCAAATTACCATTTGGACACATACACGTGACATTTGGAACACTTATCTAACATTTGGAACAATAAATCAAGGAAGAATCAGTCAAAATAAGAAACCTAGTGAGTGAACATTGAGTTGATGACTTAGTGAGCTTTATTCAATTCTGTTCTGTGCTTGTGCCGTGATTACCGCCAGCTGTGTCCCTCAATATCATAATATCGATTCCCCGTAATACCGTACTAGAATATGGGGATAAGTCAGCCCTAACAAATATCCAACTTCCACATAGTTGTGTCAAATTGAAAAGTTTATATAAAAATCATTTATTATACAGTACACCAATTCGCAGTCTGTAAATCTGCGGCTTCACTAATAATACCGTAAAGCTTACAAGTGCGAGTGGCAAGTAGCTGGCGGTGATAACCTGTCTGTTTGTAGGTACTCACTACTCACCTCACTAGTCATTGGTACTATAATAGTGCGGTCTCTGGAGCCGAGGTTAGGGCGGGTCGGGACTCGCAAGGTCGACAACGAGTGCCCAAATTGTGATTAACAGTAACTGGGTACTTACAGACAAACAGGCCACTCACTCAGCCAAGCAGCTTGAACCAAGCACCTAGTTTTTTGATTGGGCCAAGCATTTTGATCGTTTGCATCGCTTGTTTGTTGATTGTGCCAAGCATTACGTCATACTCTGTGTGCTTGCCACAGGCAGGGCTGGGCAGTATTTGAATTACTTGTAATTGAAATACGTATTTTGTATTTGTATTTTAATTACTTCCTAAAAATACATTTTGTAATTGGTATTTCAATTACCTGCTGCTGAGGTATTTTGTAATTGGTATTTCAAATACTTGTGTCTTTAAAATACATTTTGAAAAACATTTAGTGATCTTAATAATGATAATTAATAATAAACTGACGTAGATAATAGGTACATAGGCTAAAAACGCTAGATTCTGTACTATTGTCCTATTTTACTGTGCTACAGCACTCTTACTAACGATTATTTTTAGTTCTCTTATCATTACTTTATAATGTACTGTACATTTTTTTATATCATGCTAGTTATTATTATTGTCCTGTGCTATAATAGCACTGTAATTGTACATTTTGATATACTTGTCATTGCTTTGTATTGTACATTTTTGTATCATTGTATTAGATCAAGCACTATAGGAATAATTTGACTGAATACTAGATTATTTTCAAGTTAATTACTGTAGAGCGCACCTGAAGTGAAATAACACAAAACTGCGCTATACAAATAATGACCTATATGGTGACCTGACATCTGATCCGGTGACATTTGGTCCGGCGACAGTTGGTCCGGCGACATTTGATCCGGCCGACACTTCATCCGGCCGACACTTGATCCGGCGGACAGTTGATCAGGCGGACAGTTGATCCGGCAGACAGTTGATCCGGCGACAATTGGTCCGGCCTGAACCTTTAGAAGATTTTTTCTTCAAGTACTTAAGCATGTAAAGAGGATATACGGCCGTACAACCAAAGTCGATGTACTTATATCTGAAGGCATCTTGAGTGAAAACCCTACCCACCCCTCATACATTTTTCTTACAGAACTTCCTCTCCTTCCTTTTATTAAAGAGACCCTTCACACTGCGTCCCTAAATATGACATAGACCCTGAGTGATTTTTTTTCCTCAGGGCTTCGCGTAGAGCTATTGTAAAATTTAAAAAATGCAGTCGGCTTGGGAAAAATAAGCTTTACTTAATGGCTTTAGGCGTGTTTGGTGACTAGATCTGAATAGCCAGGAAAAATTTTCACATATCCTTCTCCTCCCCACTATCTTCAGCCTCACAACATATCAAAATTAGGAATGCCAAGTCTCACTGGTTCCAGACGGTTGGGAGCAGTTGGGACTCTTGTGTTATGATAAAAGTTCTGAAAAATAAAAATATTAAAAAAATTATATCATTTGATTTTTTTAATTTGTTCGCTGGTGTACAGTGTATGTAGGTTTAGTCGGATTACTTGAAATGACGTGACTAGATCTGAATAGCCAGGTACGTTTTCCACATCTCCTTCCCCTCGCCACTACCCTCAGTATCACACCATACCAAAACTGGGGATGCCATTGGCACTCACTGGCTCGAGATGGTTGAGAGCAGTTGGGACTCTAGTGTAATTTTCAGATAAAAAGTTATACGCAAGTAGGAATCTTTTACGGCTTTTTTTTTAAACTGACTGCACGTATAAGTATGTCGTATTTTGTATTGCCGCGTGCTTCTTCGGAGAGTCGAAATTATTGTTAGTAAAAATATTTTTACAGCGGATTTTCACTCAAGATGCCTTCAGATATAAGTACATCGACATTGGTGGTACGGCCGTATATCCTCTTTACATACTTACTTAAAGAAAAAATCTTCTAAAGGGTCAGGCCGGACCAATTGTCGCTGGATTTACTGTCCGCCGGATCAACTGTCCGCCGGATCAAGTGTCGGCCGGATCAAATGTTGGCCGGATCAAATGTCGCCGGACCAACTGTCTCCGGACCAAATGTCGCCGGATCAACTGTCATGGAACCGTCATATATATACATATAAATGATCCTTGATTCCCTTGGTCACGCCATAACTTCAGAACGACTTTACCTATTTCATTATTTTTTTAAGCTTTCTAATACTTTTACAAAGTTCTTACGGAAAGAAAAATTAAGAAAATTACGCAGAAAATTGGATAATTTCAGAAAACTTAACGACTAGGTATTTTAACTTTCCACGTTTGACAGTTCACGCGTTTGATGAAATTGAATTTAGCATGCATCTGTTTTTTTTGTAACAAAAGAATTGTTTATGGATTTTTAAAATTATAGATATTTTAAATAGGGGTACCTAGATATGTTAGGTAGAGTCTGTCAAATAAGAGTAGAAAATTTAAAAAATTGAACTACAAAATTTGTAGGCTGGCAATACCAATTTACCTGTCAAATATTCTTTTAAAGTGCAATCACACTAAAAATGCAAAACACCGTATACACATTTAAAAAAACATTTAAAAAAAAAAAAAAAAAATCGAGGAAGCACTGTTCTTAAGGTACCTACTTAATGACATAATTTGATTAAGTTGTGTTCTACAAAGTGATTGGCTTCCATTTAATTTAACATAAATTTGAATTTAACAGTAGGTAGAAAGGAAGAATCATTAACGGTGCACTACTTTTAGATCTGATTGAGTTAAATGTATTCAGATCTAAAATTAAAGACAGAAAGAAAGCCTGGACAATGCTAGTAGGTACTTAAGCTAATATTAAATAAATGCGAGCAATTTCTAAAGTGTGCTTTATGTTTTATTAGAATACCGTTTTTCTTCATTATGTTAATATAAAATTGTAAAGATGTAATTATAATATACCTTCATGCAATTCTAATTTGAGATCAGTGGAATGAAAAAATATTTTTTTCACTTTTATGCCTTTAAATTTTTTAATTAAAATGTAGGTTACTCAGCTTTAGACACCATGATTATATTTTTAGTATTGCCATTTGAACAACAGTGGCGCCCTCCTATGTTTTCTACTCTTATTAGACAGACTTGTACCAGATTTGATTGATTGTTCTTATAATACACAAAAATGAATATTTTTAATATGTGAAAATGAAAATTTGAATAATACAATTGTAGTAGCTGGCACGCGATTTTTTTGAAAACCGAATGTACTGGGACTGAATATATGAAACGCGGGAGGGGGAGAGGGGAGAGGGTAGGCGGGGAAGGTGGAAGGGGATCGCGGGAGGGGAAGGGGATGCGGGAGGGGAACGTGGACGCACGGGTAAGGGCATGCAGGGAGAAACAATGTATTTCTTTGAATATGGCGTTGCAACTCATGCCGGGAACCAGCTAGTGTTATTATAATAAATTATTATTATGAAACACCTAAGTCCTATACCACAAAACTTTACAAGTGGAGCGGAGACGAGATGTGTCTTCTGAGCAATATGATTGGTAAATTTTTGCACGTCTCTGTTTCACTCTGCTCAGCTTCGCTTTTATGGAAAATATATTTAAATAAGGGCACTTACGACAATTTATTGCAACCAAAACCAAAACCAAATGTATTTTGTATATGAAATTAAAAAATGGTTAAAATACTGTATTTTGTATTTCAAATACACGACTTGAAAGTATTTTGTATTTCGTATTTTAAATATATGCGAAAAAGTATTTTGTAATTTGTATTTTAATTACAGCAAAGCATGTATTTTGCCCAGTCCTGGCCACAGGCTTGATGCGATTTTATATTTTTACGAGAATAGACAAATAAGTACCTACAGACAAAAAAAAACATTACGATGATTAAATTGGATGTTAGGTTTTACATAAAACAATTATTTATATAAAATAAAATAGAATATTTTAATATTGGTAGGCATAATTATTAATGCATTTATGTGAATATCAAAAACTTTTTCAAATCAACGCAAAATACTCAAAATACTCAAGAATAAACCAATTTCGTTATTTGTTTTTGGGATGTTGCGCTACCTTCTTTAGCCATCGTTTCGGACAGCGTTGCAGTGTCCATCATCAGGGCAGATCCGGCAGATGTGTAAGAGTAACCAAGATGTCTTGACCAAAAACAAAAATTACATTATTTTTATTACTGGTAGATATTAATGTGAAAATAAATTTACGAGATTGCTATTTACAAAAAATATATTTGGTTTTCTATAATATTTAACTGACTATTGACTATTTTTCTAATTTCTAAAATGGAACATAGATACCTATGTGTACGTGTGTTTATGCATTTGTACGAAAGAGTGTATGTGCAAGTTATACATACATATATATATATATATATATATATATATATATATATATATATATATATATATATATATATATATATATATATATATATATATACATATAAATGACCAAGTGGATCAGATACTTGAATAATAGAAGAGCATGTATTAGACGTTGTATAAATGTAAACGAAGCAAGGAATGTGTGCCAAGAACGAGTTGTTTGGCGGTCCGTCCTCTCTGCCTACCCCTGCGGGGAAACGGCGTGATGGTTCATAGTTAGTTAGTTAGTCATACCTACTTGATGCTCGCGTCAAATGGCTTGAGCATAGACAACAATAGACAACAAAATAACATACCGCTTGATCGCGTCGGAAGCCCATTAAAGTTTCTACAGAATCGCATGCTCCTAATAATATATAGTGTTGTATAAGCACAAAAGTCAACTAATAAATTGCCGGTTAATCGAAGGACGTATCTAACTTGTTTTAATCACCACCAATTCACAGTCTCCATCATCGATGTGACTTTTATCGAAGGTCAAATGAAAAAGCTGGTCGACTGAAGTTGCGATAGGTTAACCGGTGAATCGTCTTCAATAAATAAACACTGGAAAATGTCTCCCATATTTTAAATACATTTATTTTTTTATTATTGAAAGAGCAGTCAAATTTCTCGTTAAGATTTATAGGTCCTGTACCGTAATAAAACTTGAATGTCAGGGATCGATAAATAAATATAACAAAAACATAAATAATGCACAAACCGAAGCAGTGACTACGATCCCACAACACCACACGGCCGCGGTGGTTTGCCTAACTGTTTATGGCATTATCTGTAAAATAGTTTTTGCTTTAGAGTTAGTAGAAAGTAGGTAAATTGATTATGACGATTCGTGCTTCATTAGCAAATATCCATTTCGATAGCGAACGGGAATTTCGTAATTATCTCATCATTATTCAATTTGTCGCTCGCTAAATCAACGCTGGATCATCTACTTACTCTACCAGTACCAAGTACCTACTTTGCACGAATTGTTAATTCGTTGGTTTGTTTCGTATTTAATTTGTGCATATTTCAAATACTAACCGCACCGTAACGAGCTGTGGAAACTTTTCAGGATTGATTTTGAAAACAAGGATTTGGCGGCTATTTTTACAGGAGACCTAACCTAACCTAACACAACGTATTCTAACCGTACCTATATTTAAATGCAATACATTAAAAACATAAAACGCTAAAGCCAAAATTAATCATGTCTTCCAGCACTTGGCATTTCAAATTTGAACACATGCGTATATTTAAATAAGTACATATTTAAGAATATTAATCAAATATACTCATATTTCTTAAAATAAATAAAAAATTCAGTGTCTTGCGTCGAGATTCAGAGACAAAATGATGCGCTGTCTGCGCTCGTCGAGCTAAGTACAAATAAATGTTATGCCCAAAAAGATTATCGGACGTCATGAAAGTTAATGATATTAAATTTTAAACTACAAATGTAAATATTTTAACATACGGTTTTACATATTGTGTTAGCTTAAAAACTTTCACAAATCCTGATTCTGGAAATTGCCTGCAAATATTATTTTTGGTGGGTACGTATAAACAAACAGGTGTAACATAAAACGGCTAGTTATATGTTTACAAACATTTTAATAAACAAAGGGAGGTGATAACAAAATAGATCTCATATTTATGTACAGAATACATTTTATAACATTACGGTACGTTAACATCGTGACGTGAACCTACCTCGAACAGGTGCTACGGAATTTCTAGGGGGCTACTAAATAGAAAAGCAACAGAGAATAACGTCTTCCTTAAAGAAAATACTTGAATGATCGTTTCCACCGACGAAAGTAAATGAAAGACAAGATAAAAGTATACAGGAAAGACCATGTTCCCATAGCAATGCTGGCCACTAGCCACCGGCCCCTCCAGCACATCGGCTTACCTAGAAACAACGATATCAAATTATATAGTATACGCAGTTACTTAAGTTAGGTTGAAGTATGGAAATAACAATAATCGCCGGTTAAAAGTTAGAAACTCTCTGCAGGTACACTAGAGGTTTCCTGTCAGATTGTCATAACTCTGCATCGCTTTTATTCTATTATCCCTCTTTTATTTTATTCTATTATCGTGGTTATTAAACATCTTCAATAGGTTAGGAATTAATAACACGGACAAACAGTCACATATTATAAGTATAGTAAAGAAAAATTGCATAACGTTTTTTTTTAATAACGATGCTGTTATTAAAAAACACCGTTCCCACCTATTGGTTTGAAATTGAAATGGATTGAAACAAACAATGCGTGACATGTAATAAATGTGCATAATAGAAAATTTGATCATAATCCATCGATTATAATTTTTGTACACTATTTAAATAAATTTAATTAAGATATTTAATATTTATGAATTATGTATGATGGGTTTTATATTGCACTGTTGCACACATTTCACGCAGGAATACATAATATTTTTTTTTACTGACGATAATCACGTGTTTGAAAATATGGCCCGGGGAGTCCTCTAGCACGGTCGATCGATAAGGTTTGGTAAGATAACTTTCGGTAACTGTCACAGTTCTCTAGGACAACTGAAGATAGCTATCACACAAACAACAGTTCATTGTGAACTGATGTTTATTAGTTGGCAATTTTAGTCATCTTAGAGAACGATGAGAAGTTACCGAATGTTATTCTATCAATCGTTATCGATCAACTGTGCAAGGGGGGGCAGGTAGATAACCTAATTATACTTTTAATATGTGACTGTTTGTCCGTGTTATTAATTCCTAACCTATTGAAGATGTTTAATAACCACGATAATGTAATTATATTATTTACTATGGACTGTAAAATAGTACCAGGAGCAGGGCTGGGCAAAATACATGCTTTGCTGTAATTAAAATACATATTACAAAATACTTTTTCGCATGTATTTAAAATACGAAATACAAAATACTTTCAAGTCGTGTATTTTAAATACAAAATACAAATTACAAAATACAAAATACATTTGGTTTTGGTAGAACCTTTGGGGTTGCAATAAATTGTCGTAAGTGCCCTTATCTAAGAGTGCGTTTCCATAGAAGCAAAGCTGAGCAGAGTGAAACAGAGACGTGCAAAAATTGACCAATCATATTGCTCAGAAGACACATCTCCGCTCCACTTGTAAAGTTTTGTGGTATAGGACCCAGGTGTTAGATAATAATAATTATAATAACATGACATTTGTATAGCGCAGTTTTGTTTTATTTCACTTCGCTCTAATGTAATTAACTTTAAAATAATCTAGTACTTATTCAGTCTAATTATTCCTATAGTGCTTGATCTAATACTATGACACAAAAATGTACAATTCAAAGCAATGACGGAATTTGATTATCCATTATCAATAGTCAATTACCTCACGTCTTCGTGAATTTAATACTGCGAAACGATGAAAGCAACAATTGACAAGATACTGGCTTTGACGTACCTACAGTATTGCCAACTCTAAATATTAACATAATATATTGCTCTGGATTCTAGCGTTTTTAGTCTGTCAGTATATTTTTAATTATCATTATTAAGATCGCTAAATGTATTTTGAAGCCATAAGTATTTGAAATACAAATTACAAAATACATTTTTACGAAGTAATTGAAATACAAATACAAAATACGTATTTGTATTTCAAATACAAGTAATTCAAATACTGCCCAGCCCTGACCAGGAAAATGTATGGCACGAAAGTGAATTAAATAAGATGTCTGAGACACTAAAGGAAGTCACGGCACTAGAAAGTCAGAGAATCAAATTGTCAAATACCTAACCATGTGATCTTGTTATTTCTGTATTTTTTCACGTTTACCAAAAGTTGGTACTTTAGAATAGTGGGTTTCTTTATGTTATTTGGTTTTGAAGAGTTTTATTTTCCATGTGCATTTGTTACTTAATTTTTATTTATTTATCTGCTACTGGTTACGAGGCATCCGTGTGGTTACCCAGTCATTAACGTGACATCACATACCCTATTTTTATACAACATTTCAAATCGAAATATGCTCAAAATTCTTTGCTCGGACGTATTTGTAAATCTTACAACGCCCTAAGAGATATCGATATTTTCCACTGTACCCTTGAAACGTTTAATATTAAATTAACCTTACAATGTACTTAAACCAAAACCATTATTCCTTTATTATTTCTTTATTGTTTACTTTTTTTTACTAATTTATTACTAATATTACAACTAACAATATCTACTTGCTTCCTAATCTGTAACCATTTATTTTTTTAAATCATAATGAACTTCACTGGTTTAAATTATATTCACTTTTAAATGTAAAATGCATGTATATTTACAACTGTGTGTTTCCTAAATAAACTTAAATAAAAATATTTTTTTTTTTAAATCAACTTGTAAATGACCATTACTGACAATGTTCCCATATTATGTTGACTGCTCCCACCGTTCTCTCCCTCCTCCAAAATTACCAATCCCGCTACCTCCACCTAATAAAATCAAATCATTTCTGTACTTGTGTAAATTTTATGTTTGCTAGTGAATGACAATGTGTTGAAACTGGTAGCTGATAACAGCGTACAGCATATAGGTAGGTTCAAGGTATTAAAGACAAAATCATCCTCTTAATTAGCGCATTTAGCTGGCTATCACATCTGTTGCCAAATAAATTAAAAAAAGGTTTATATTATAGTCTCGTATTTAAATTATTTGATTGAAATCTGGGGAAACGCATGTGAAACATATATAATTGAATTACAGGTATTGCAAAACTATTTCACTAAAAGCCCAGAATATCCACAAAAAATTATATGTGGAAACAAAACTATTAACATTAAAAAAAACTATATGAATACAATACATGTCTCCTTATATACAAAATAAACAATAAACTCATACATACAAACACAGAATTCATTAAAACGTCCCAAGGACACAAACACTTTAGGTACGCGATAATATTATGACAAACTTTCCCAGGTTACAAGTAACCAACAATGTTTGAAAATCTCCTACTACCACCACAGTAAGCGGAAAATGTTGTGCCGTGATGGAGGACTTAGCAAGTCAAAGAATCGAACAAGCGACAACCGAATGCGCACTAATTAAACAATTCATTGGTTACGAGGGGGGCAATATAAATACATGCCTCCCAAACGACATTAAAAATGAAAACAACCTGCGTAAATTAAAAAAATATATATTAATTTTTATTCTTTTAAACAAAGTAATGTTCTGTGGAGGTTCTATTAAAGTTCTGTTATCATATCATTATAGGTCAGTTACTGCATGAAACTGAAATAATTACAGAATTTGAACAGAACGTGCACAGAACGTGAAAATTAACTTCAAATATTTGATGAATTCATCAAAATTTTTCAAACCACTCGTCCTAAAAGTAGTTAATTTCCAGGTACCTCCCGAATTAAGAATAAACCGGGAGTATCATCATGAGTTATGAGTTGTATACATTTTAAAAATCGGGACTACCACCACATTGACATTCAAAAACCAGATATCTTCACACTAATTATTGCAAAAAATACGTGTTTACGTGCACACTTATATGTTTTATATACTTACCGATATTTTTTCCAAATGCATATAATATTAGGTATGCCACCACACAACCAAATTAGTTTAAAAGTGTACTTTAAGTTTGTTCTTAAAAGTTTCGTAATTTTTTCCGTTTGAATTTCTATAGGGAGCTCGTTAAAAGATCCTTACATATGAAATTGGCGTTTTGTATGGGAGGAACATAAAGTCGATTTTTTTTAAATATAATATATTTATTTAATCAAAGTATGTACCAATGCTATCTATGCACTTTTGCCATCTCATAGGTAGTTCATCGATCCCTTTACTAAAAAAACATTCGGGCCAAGTTATCCAAATTTCGAAAAAAATGGTAATCTGTTGGGGCAAGGTCCGGAGAGTACGGTGGATGTCTTAGACATCCCTAATTTGGTAGCCGTCTGTTGTGCAGTGTGTGGTCTAGCGTTGTCATGAAGCAGCAGTGGCCTAGAGCGATTAACCAGCCTCGGTTGTTTAGCAGCTAGCTTTTCCATCATGGTTTGCAGTTGACAATAATAGACATCTGCCGTAATCGTCTGCCAAGATTTAAGAAAGCTGTAGTGAACGACACCAGCACTAGTCCACCAAACGCTCACAAGTAACTTTTTTGGAGTCAATTTTCGCTTGGGGCACGGTTTGGCTGGTTCGGCAGGGTTCAGTCATTGCGATAAGCACTTCCGATTATCGTATAGGATCCACTTTTCATCACAGGTAATGATTCGATTTAAAATCCGTTCATTATTGTGTCGGTTGAGTAACGCAACGCAGCAGTCAACGCGCGTTTGTTGATTTGCTTCACTCAATTAGTGAGGTACACACCTTTCAAGCTTTTTCACCTTCCCAATTTGATTCAAGTGGATTAAAACAGTTTTATCACTAACACCGCAGCCTGCAGCTTACTCGGACGTGGTTTGCGATGGATCCGCTTCCACAATAGCCTTCAATTCTTCATTATTAATTTTGGTCTCCGGCCGTCCACGGGGCTTGTTCTGCAGGTCGAAATTTCTAGAACGAAAACGTTGAAACCAAAAACGCACTGTGTTTTCTTTTGCGGCACCGTCGCCATACACATCATTAATCCTTCGAGCCGTTTCTGCAGCACTGGTGCCACGGTGGAATTTGTAGGTACTCGTAAATAACGCGATATTGTAAACTAAGTGGCGCAAAGAAAAAAAAACAATTAAGGAAAAAAATAATGAATTATAATTTTCGAAACACAAATACATGAGTAAATAGCTAGTATAAATTTGAATTTGAAATTCCTAACCAAAGAGAAGATATTTGAGATCAAAGTTGCCGGTACGGCAAAACGCCAATTTCATATGTAAGGACCTAATATTTAATGACTGAGTATGTGTTGGGTTAGGGAACGTACCCATACTACGTGATCATTTGTACCAAGCGTGACATTTTGAAGACCCCCCTCCCCCTAAACGTGTCACGTAGTAGGGGTACGTTCCCTTAAATGTTTCACCATTTTTTGTTTCGCCTGTATTTCTTTAGGGAGTTCGTTAAAGTTTTTTTTGGTATATGTGTAGGTACCACCTCAATATGCTGATATATTTATGAATTTTTATTTTGTTTTTATCGATAAGTTTTATCTCCATTGTAGGTATATTAGTTTAGCTGCAAGTAATACACAGGTTTGATAAACTAATTATTCCGATGTAAATGTTAAGTTGTTCAGAAAGTTCTTAAAGAGACATCTATCTATTTCAGACGGAACCTCATGCTGCAAGCTCTGGAACGCGAGGAGGATGCCTCGTTCTTCACGTGGAGAGACCTCAACCGCACCCACCTCTCCGTGGTCCTCGCGCACTCTTTGGAGGACCTGGTGGACTCGGACACTCCGCAGAACGTTCTCAAGTTCAGGATCGGCTGCGACTCCGCTGACGGAGACGATATGGTTTGTGTCCCTGCTTAAATAATTGTCGCGTCTTACTGCTTGAAGTTTGATTTTCCAACCAAAGATGTCAGTAATGCAAAGAAATTTTTACTGAAAACATAAATTTCTCAAAAAACAAAAATATGCGGAGTAGTAGTTTGAAATACTATTTTTTTAATTCGCACAAAGTAGGTATGCGTATGAAACCTGCAATTATAATGTCGACATTTATATATTCATTAGTAAATATTCAAAAATAATTTATTTTTTATTTTTTTTTATTTATTGTTTTTATTTCTTGCTATAGCAATCCCGATGAGTTACAGAACTCATTTTAGGACAGGAGGAACATACAAATCATGGGTGGGAGGTAATAGTTAAAATTTTACATAGGAATTTGGATATTAAAATATAAGATTCACATACAATGTAGAAGAAAAATAAAAGACAGGTTGAGTAGAATAAACAGCAATGGAAAACAATTAAACACTACAACAATACATGTACATTATACCTGTTCAAATTACGCTTATTGTGTTAACTGTTAAAACTGTTCATTTCTATATCATCTCAATCCAGTTCCAGTAAAACGAATAGAGCTTAGTGGAATCCATAAGTGAAACTGTTATTCACGTTCTCTGTGCAGAATAATTTGCTTTAAATTCAAACACAAAATTATAATTTCTAACCTTATATCAGTGACTCCTGCAAATCTACCTGTCATCCTCGTTTTGACAGCTGTGATTGGGTGTAATCGCCGCCATTTGTTCTCGCAGCCTTGTTATTGGCTTATTGCTGCCACCGCCCTCTCTTATTGGCCGTGATTGACATAAACAACTTCTAAAATATTCTAACAATTTGCAATGCCTCCTAAGAAGTTGCAGTCCGATGACTCCGAATTATTAAAGCACATTGATCTAAAATTCGAAAACTTTCAAATGTCTTTTAAATCTGAAATCCGGGACCTCATAAAGACAATAGATTTTATGTCAAAAAAAATCGACGACTACGAAGGAAAACTAAAAACTATGGACCTTCATCTAAAAGAAGAAAAAACAAAGTCAGTTAGGCTTGAAGGCGAGATTGCTGATCTCAAGAAAATCGTTAATCACCTCGACATAAGGAATAGTAACCACGACCAACAGCTGCTCGAAAATAATATTGAAATCTTCGGAATCCCAGAAAAAAACAACGAGGACCCTGCTGACACCATTTTAAAAGTTGCAACCAACGTGGGATATACAATAAACAGAGAAGATATTCTTTACGCCAGCAGGGTGAAAATACGCCAACATCCTCCACCCGATGGTCCTGGACCTGTTACCCCCCGTGACCCCCGCCCCCGAAACATTGTGGCCAAATTTGCTAGCAAGAAATTGAAGGACGAATTGATTGCTGCCATCAAGATGAAGAAGGGACTCAACTGCAGTAGTATAGGTTTAGTCGGAGGAAAAATATTTATTAACGACCATCTCACAAGAAGAAATAAATATTTATTACGGTCCGCGAAAGAGTTTAAAATCGCTAATAACTTTAGTTTTTTATGGGTGCGAAACGCCAAGATTTACATAAGAAAGAACGAAACCTCTCCTGCAATCCTGATAACTTGCCCTGCACAATTATCAAACCTGGTATAACTATAAAAACTTCTACCCTTCCTATCCACTTCACTTATATTTCATTAAATCATAATTACCTACCCTTTACTCCAGCGCACACAACACATCATAACAACACATTCATTCTATCGGTATCAACAGCTAAAATGTTCAACAACCATACCTACACACTTGCACATTCAGTATATTATCCAGCGATACACTCGCCGAATGCATATTCCAGTGGACTTGTGGCAAACAATAATAAATCGGTAATTTACTTCATTCTCCAATGTCTGAAAAAATAATAATTTTTTACCAAAATGCACGTGGCCTTTGTACTAAAACGAACGAGTTTTATCACAATGTTCTGATAAATGAATTCGATATAATTTTAATTACTGAAACTTGGTTAGTAGACAGTATATCTGATAACGAGCTCTTCGACTCCAGGTACAATATTTACAGAAAAGACAGAGACACGTCCCTCACGGGTAAAACCAAAGGAGGTGGTGTCGCAATTGGTATTAAAAAAAAATTTACTGTACATTCACACGAGTCATGGAGCTCGGAAGCTGAGGACATTTGGATTTCAATAGTACTAAGAGACCCAAAACGTCGTATATTTAATATTCACATCTGTTGTTCGTACTTACCCGGAGTCGGTCCAAAGCTATCAAACACTCAGCGATTATCTCTTCTCAACAGTCATACGTCCAGAATATCCGATCTAACCACAAACTATCCAAATGATATATTCCTTTTAATTGGAGATTACAACATGCCTAATATCAGTTGGAACACCACACATCATCCCCGCGGTACTGACCTTTGCTCCACTACCCTCCTTAACTGTCTATCTTATTCAGATTTAAAACAATACAACCACATACCAAATAGGCACGGTAGAACACTTGACCTAGTGCTCTGTAACACCATAGTCTGCGTCTCTCCTGCCGACTCCCCTCTGGTTCAGGAGGACACACATCACATATCCCTAATAGTTGAACTTAATATTCACGTCCCTACAACTACTTCCCAACCCCAAACGATCAAATTATTCAATAAAGTCAACTATGACCTAGTCAACAATGCTCTGTCAAAAACTGACTGGTCTTCTGTCTTAAACGCACAAGACGTCAACACGGCGGTTAACAGCTTTTACTTAATCATTGACGCCTTAATTGATAACTTTGTTCCAAAGAAAATTCTGAAAACAAACACATTCCCAACGTGGTACTCATCGGCTCTTATCAATATTACAAAAGAAAAGCTCAAATTCTTTCGAGCCTGGAAACGCCACAAGAACCCACTAGATTACCAAACCTTTTCACTGCTCCGTAAACGTCAAAAGAAAATCGCTACTCTCACATACCACAATTATATTTCACACTTAGAACATGCCATACAAAATAATGTAAAAAAAATATGGAGCTTTGTCAAAACGCAGAGAAAATCTCCTTCCATACCTGAACACCTAACATATGGCTCAAGAATCGCACACAATAGTAAGGAGATTACCGATCTATTTGCCGATTATTTCTCTACCGTCTTCACTGATCACACCCAAAATTTATCATCTGATGTTCATGAATCTGATCCGCTGAATAACATAGCTATATCCTCAATTACAATCAACGACGATATTACCTACAAATATCTATCATCCATTGATATTAACAAAGGACCTGGTTTAGATAGTTTGCCTGGTATCTTCATACGTAATTGTAGTAAATATATAACTCCTCCGGTCAGTGCAATTTTCAAAAAATCATTAAGTGAAGGTACGTTTCCTCATAAGTGGAAGTCTGCCGTAATAACTCCCATCTTTAAAAAGGGTGACAAACATGACGTAACAAATTACAGACCTATCTCTCAACTTCCCATCTTAAGTAAAATTCTTGAAAAAATCGTTTACGACCAACTTTACCCAACTATCACTACAACAATTTCACAGAACCAACACGGATTCATGAAATATCGGTCTACAACATCTAACCTTGCCCTATTTGTCAACTATTTGCAGAGCAATATGGACGAAAGGGTGCAGGTCGATGCTATGTACACCGACTTCTCAAAGGCTTTCGACCGCGTTATCCACTCAATTCTGTTAAATAAACTCACTCGTCTTGGAATACACGGTGACTTGTTTAGATGGATTAAATCATACATTAGCAATCGTAGTCAAGTTGTCTCAATTAATGGAGTTTTATCCAAAATAATCAATGTAACCTCGGGTGTCCCTCAGGGTTCCCACCTTGGTCCGCTCTTCTTTAATATATACTTAAACGACATAGGCTCATGTTTCCAACACTCTAAATTTTTATTGTTTGCAGATGATATGAAAATTTACAAAACGGTTCGCTCTCTATCGGACTGTAAAGAGCTACAAAGTGACTTAGATAGGCTCTGCAACTATTGCACAGCTAACTATTTAGACCTCAATGTTTCTAAATGCCACACTATGTCCTTTACTAGAAACAAGCACATAATTAACTTTTCATATTCACTCTGCGATGAACCCGTGATCTCAAAAAATGAATGTAAGGACCTTGGAGTCTATTTAGACAGTAAACTTATATTTAATACGCACATTGATTCAATCACTGATAGATCTTACAAAATGTTGGGTTTCATACTACGTCTGAGTAAATTATTTAGAAATCCACATACTCTAGTAATGCTTTACTCCTCACTAGTCAGAAGTACACTGGAATTTGCATCGCCTGTCTGGAATCCCAAATACACCCAATACGTCAATAGCATAGAGCGCATACAAAATAAATTTATTAAGTATCTCGGTTATAAATACAACAATAATTACATCGGCACTCTCCAATCCCTAAAATCCAGGCGAACGGTAGCTGACATGACATTTCTCCATAAAATAATACATAACGAAATAGACTGCCCAGAACTTCTATCTCAAATAAATTTTAACATCCCTTCTAAAAGAACTCGCCACACCAACCTTTTTTACACAACTAGTAATAATACGAACGCTGCGGCCAACTCCCCCATTTCGCGCATCCTTCAAAGATTCAACTCAATTCAAAAAACCACAAATACCGATATATTTTTTGATTCCCTCCCTCTATTTAAGAAAAACATTTTTAGCACACTGAATTCGCACACATAATACACACATCCACACACATCCACACCCTCTCTCACACACCCTCACACACACACACACACCCTCACGCGCACCCTCACACATACAAACACTCTCACACACCCCTCTCCTTCAATAATTTATTAATTTAATTTAGGTATAATGTATTATTTATCTCACAAAAACATAAGTATATAACAGAGACATGTCATTGGTACCAATTATTGTATTAATTCTATAACTTTGTAACTATTTCCCATTATGTAATAATGTACTGTTTGTTTCTGCAAAATAAAAAAAAAAATAAAAAAATAAAAAAATAAAGAAAAGGGGACAAGGTTATACAGATATGGATGATTACAAACTTAATAGAAAAGAAAAGAAGAGAAAAGAGACAAGACAATTGAAACATGACAAGAAAATTACAAAGTTTCATCCTTATACATACTTAAAAAATATTCTTTTAAAGCATTACTCTGATTTTTTTTATTTTGCTGAATTCCCTTGTACATATCTGGTAGCGAATTATATAGTGTATAGGCAACATAGTTCAGAGATTTTATCCCATATTTTGTAGTGTGTGTTTGAGGTATGCGGATTTTATTGCTATTTCGAGTATTGTGAGTGTGGATGTCTTGATTGTAAAGTGGCTTGATGTTAGTGTGAGTTGATTGTTGGGTAATTTGTAGGATGGTGCTTGTGATTTCATGTTTAGGAAGGACTGTGATTGGAAGAATACCGGAAACTGAATAGATGTCTCTGACATGGGTGTCCCATGGAAGTCCAAAAACATTTCTGAGAGCTCGGTTTTGAACCACCTGCAGATCAGCTATCAATTTCTTTGAGGCAAATCCCCAGATACAGCAGAGATAAGAAAGGTGTGAATGTACCATGGCGTAGTACACTGATGTTAATAAAGGTACGGGTAGTAATCCTTGGAGTCTATAAAGTACACCAGTTATGGGTGTAATTTTCTCCTTTACATGATTTATGTGGAGATCCCATGAAAGTTGGGAATCTACGATCAGGCCCAGATATTTTGTGCTCATTTTCTTTTCGAGGCAGTTATCACCAACTTTGATATTGAGGCTGATATTTTTCTTGTTGCCAAAAAGTATATAATGAGTTTTTTTTACGTTAAGAGTTAGTTTGTTTATTCTTAACCAGCTTGTGAGTTTAGAAATATCAGCATTCATTTCCGTTTCAAGCTCCGCTAGGTTCAGTTTGTTGTAAAAAATTACTGTATCGTCCGCATAGAGTTGCAGAGTTCCTTTAATACCCCACTTTGTTATGTCATTCACATAGATAAGAAATAGCAACGGTCCAAGAATTGATCCCTGTGGCACTCCACATGTTATTTTACCCAACTCACTCGTTTCTCCTCCCAGTTCTACTGCCGAGAAGCGATTTGATAGGTAAGATCGGAGAAGTTCCAGAGGAGTACCAACAATACCCAAATGTTTCAGTTTTTCGATCAATACGTTATGATCCACCGTGTCAAACGCCTTCTTTAGATCAATAAATATTGCCGCCGTAAAATCCCCATGATCAATATGTTTTTCTATATTTGATATAAAATCAAAAGCTGCACATTTAGTGTTAGATCGTCGTCTGAAACCGTATTGTTGTGTTCGAAATATTTCAATAGTCTTTCTTTAATGATACATTCAAATATTTTAGAGATAGCTGGAAGTATAGAGATTGGCCGATAATTTTGGACATTTTTTTTGCATTCGTCTTTATGAATAGGAATTATTTTTGCAATTTTTAGCTTATCTGGAAAGAAACCTTTTGATAGAGAGAGATTTATTAAGAATACAAGGTCATCCGCCAGTTCCTCCTTGCAATTTTTGAGAAGGAGAAAGGTTATCCCATCGGAACCAGCTGCCGCTTTGGACTTAAGGTTAGATATGACACGTAGGATTTCATTTTTATTTGTCCTGATCATGTTAAAAGATTGTTTTGTTTGAGGTTCCGTGTAGATCGTGTTCACATCAGTTTTTGAAGTTTTTATTACTGATGCTAGACTTTCCCCAACTGAGAGAAAAAATGCGTTAAATGCAGTTGCAATCTCCTTTGGTCCCTTTACTTCTTCGTCATTTATGACTAGAGATTTACAAGTTATTTTTGGGTTTCGCGAGCTATTTGAGAGAATGGAGTTGATTGTTTTCCAGGTTCGTTGTGGCTTATTCATGTTTTCATTAAGCAATTTTGTATAATACATAGATTTAATATATCTTCTGTAATTTGTGACAGTATTACGAGCTTTATTTTTTTCTATTGTCAAAGAAATACTTCCTTGATTTTGTTTCCAAAGTTTAAATATGCTATTTCGTTCTTTAATAAGTGAATCGAGTTGGGCATCAAACCATGGAGTATTGTTCAGTCTTTTGTCTCCTATATTAGTTTTTACTTTTGTTTTGCATGAATTTACAGCATTTTGAAGATAGTCAGCGAAATTATTATAATTTTGGTTTACGTCGTCAGACAAATGGGTAAATTTACAAGTTTTAAGTGACGTATTTAATTTTTGATAATTTATTTTGTAAGCGTTTGAGAGGTTTTTTGGGGATCTGTTATTGGTATTCGATTTGATTCCCGAATTATTTGTAAATATAACCCAAAAAAAGTGTGCAATTCTCACGCGGAAGAAGTGAAACCTTCAGAAATCTTAAGTAGAAGGAGTGGGGAAGCTACGAAGCACCACACAAAGAGGAGACCGATAGGCTACGAAGCACCGTACATAGTGGAGACCGATTATACTATATCATTCCTACGCAAGCTAAATTCTACGGATGTATGTGTTTGTCCCATTTTAGTGTCGCTATTTTTCGTTTTATCGAGTTTCAAATCACAACGGTGCTAAAGAAGTTTTCACCTCAAAAATTTTTTAAATATCGTAATTTTACAAGAAGACCGGAAGACCGTTCTAGAAATTTCAAGAGAGCGACTCTTCTAGCCCTTATATCTTCAACAGCACGCCCTTTAGGTAAAAACGGGAACCGTCATCCTAGAGGGGGGATAGAGATCTACCACACCATATAACTCCTTTGACCGGGACTCGTTTCTGAGTTTTTCGAGCCGCACGTTTTTTGGGACTTTCTTTAAAAATATATATTGATTACTAGCAGACCCGGCAACACGTTAATCTGGCTAATGAAATACAACGCCACGCCATTATCCAACCTTTATAACCAACGCCATCTGTTAAATCAAATCCACACTGCCCGCTTGCCAGCCCGCTGCCCGCTAGCCAACCCGCTCCGTTTATTTATATATTAAAACCAATTTACACAAAACCTTGACAAATTATATACCTAAAAACCTTCCTCATGAATCACTCTATCTATTGGTGAAAACCGCATGAAAATCTGTTGCGTAGTTTAAAAGATATAAGCGCACAGACAGCGGGAGCGATTTCATTTTACACTATGTAAAGATAATGATAGGTGCCGATACACTAATACAGGAAATAACTAATAACAGTTATAAGTTTGTTTTCTTTTTTTATTAAAGAACGAAAAAAAATTCCCGAGTTACGAATAACCCGACAAAGCGGAAAAGTTGCTTGTGTCGTGATGGAGGACTTAGCCAGCCGAGGAATCGAACGTGACGCCCTGGTGCGTATTAAACGCGATGTCACTGACCGGTCTAAATGTTAAAATATTTTTTTTGTTATCGATGCTTATACTATTATAATTCCGTTATTTCATAAATATACTTGAATGATCTCCCCAATCGGTCACTTATAATAATTTATTCTCGCTAAGGGGCAAAAATTTGGATAATAAAATATCCTAAATAGTAATTTACTGAGAAACAATAAATTAAAAAAAAAAAAAAAACGCTGCCTTTTGCTGTTCTGAACGGTACCCCCTTATCAATATTACGATGCTAAAAATGTTACTAACATCCGGAGATTCATGTTTACAAATAAGAATGTTGTTTGGTAATTTAAACAACTTTCGAGTTTTTTTTTCATTTGTGAAACCGAAGATATATTTTAAAGTAGGCGGTGCCGAGATGTTGTAGTGGCCGCCTGAAACTCAAACTCAACGCTAAACTAATAAAAAATTTGCAAAAAAAATACTCGTACGGCAATTTCTGCGTGCCTGAAGGCTGGTCTCCTGCAGCCGTTTTCACAAACAATACATCAAACATATCACAAACATTTTGTTTTCAGAGGTGTGGCCGTCCACACTTTGTTTGCAGAAGCAATGTTTGTGTTTCCCGTGGCCGATAGAAAATATCCTCCTAGAAAAGAGGGGAAGGCAGGGGAAGGAATCGTTTCATTTTTTGACAACGGCCGTTTATTGGATAACCAACGCTCTTGCCATAGGCCACTCTAAGTTGTTCGCTACGTTTGATGATTTAGCAGGGGTGCCCGGGTTCATGGGGTGAGGTTTGTCTGGGTCCCGGGTCTCGGTGGCGGATGCGTCTGCCCACCAGTTGCATGGCAGGCCGGATCGGGAGAGAATAGTTGAGGGAGTCCCATTGACTTCTCCAGCAGTACTCTCTCGGAACATCGCCTTGCACCAAAGTGAGAGGGGGGATTCATATGCCCATCACTCCTGGACACACTGACCCCAGATTTCTACCCATCCCTTTTACCCTTTTCCTTCCCAGAACTTTCTCTCGTTCCTTTCCTAAAAATACCCTCTACACAGCATCCCAAAAGATAACATAGACTCTGAGGGGAATTTTTGAAGTAAAACTTCTTTACGCACGCGTGACTTGGGGAGTAAGCTGGCGAATGCGTGACGAGAGTGGTACGAAAAGCTAGGCGAACGGTAGCAGGCGCAGTCTGTACCACACTGTAGGAGCAAAAGAGAGCAGTGCGCGCGCATATTTTCT
Organism: Limnephilus marmoratus; assembly: GCA_917880885.1. NCBI lineage: Eukaryota > Metazoa > Arthropoda > Insecta > Trichoptera > Limnephilidae > Limnephilus > Limnephilus marmoratus. The sequence continues at coordinate 54,138,585 of OU862923.1, read as the reverse complement.
TTCTCTCTTCCTATCATATGGATGGAGCAGAAGTTTTACTTCAGTTGTGTGGTCTAAAGCACACTCGTTTTTTTTTCTTTGGGGCCTCCTTTTATGGAGCTAATGTATAAAATAACATAATGACTTAAAAATAATTCATAATCTGCTTTGCGGTTATTAAATTATTTCGGAGAAACCACTTTTTGCTAGTTGCTTGAATTATTATTTCAGAACGTAGAATATGAATAAATATTTTTTTCCGTAAACAATCTCAATTCTTTCAAGAGAGGCATTCAAACACGACACATAGTACTTTTTTATGTTTTATTTTTACTTTTGAGTAAAACCTCAAATTGTAATATTTAATTAAATGAAGACAATATTAGTAAAACTCAATCGAAAATCTGGAGACAGAAAAAGTTCTCTGGGACACCTTAGCTCAGTTGGTAAAGCTGTTGCCGTGTAAGCAGAAACCCCTGGGTTCGTGTCCTAGAGGCGCTTATATATTTTTCTGATTTTTCTGTCTCCAAATTTTCTATTGAGTTTCGCTAATATTGTCTTCATTTAATTAAATACAATAATTTATTTGTCACCAGCGGAATCTACCATCAGATACGGAATAACGTCTTGGGGGAACTCGTGCAAGACAAATGTAGGTTACATTCAAACAATTCAAAACTCTGACTAAGCCCTTGGTAAGCAAAAGTATTTATGCACAAAGAAGAGACATAAAATTACTACATATGAGTCAGTTAATATATTACCTGTTCGAGGGATATTATGGTTTAAAATTGTATGCCAAAATGTACAAAGAAAAAGTAGATCATGCACATGTCACTAGATTTAGTAAAAATAAGGGTGTATCCGTTCCGAAAATTGAAAATAAATACGGGCAACAAACATTCACTTATCTTGTCCCCACTATATTTAATAATAATAATAATTATTATAATAATAAGAAAATACACAGATTTATGAAATGAGATTAAAAGAATTTGGCATTCTCGGACTATAAAAATATTGCCATTTGTTATTTCGGCCACTGGCATAATACCTAGGAATCTGATTCAAAATTTAAGCATATTAGATTTGTCAAAGAATTTGTATATAAAAATGCAAAAATCAGTCATTTTAAATACATGTAGGATTACAAAGGATTTTTTAAATATTTATATTGAGGGATCGGTAGGATTTATAGGTTCAATTAGAAATGCCACAGAGCCGAACCCTCTGATATGAAAATATCTGGAGTCGGTGAATTATATTCCCATTTGGTCTCTAGTAGGTTGACATGTTGTTCTTGTATTGTTTTGTATTTATAATACTTATATAGCGTGGGTTGACTAGATGATCATTTGGGGAAGTGTGTGAAAGGGTTTAGTTTTTCCTTTTTTTTTTTTTTTTTTTTTTTTTTTTTTTTTTTTTTTTTTTTTTTTTTTTTTTTTTTTTAACAAAAATAATGATTTATTGTCTTCATTTCTTAATAACAAATAGAGATAATGATATCCTCACTGGGATCTCCCGTGCTGAGGATTTCATTTACGTATTATAATTTAATTATAAGAACAATATGAATTTGACATAACATTATATCATGTAGTATTTTTTTAATAATTATAAAGTAAATAAGATAGTTTTTTTTATAATTCAGTTCACTAGATTCGGTTTTAGTCTGTATTTGATTTCAGTATATTTTCTATTTCTGATCTCCCTATATTTAGTATCCAGCTTTTTATTTGAAATTTAAATGTTATAATGTTGAGGTTTTTGAGTGAGAGTGGTATTTTATTGTAGAGTTTAATGCCATAATATAAGAAGCTTTTTTGCCCAAATGTTGTGTTAGCAGTTACTTGTTGGATATGTTTTTGACCATGAGATCTAGTGTTTCTAATGTACGTGTCAGTTGTTATTTCTTGGGTTTTGTACTTATGAATGTAAATTAGTATAGTTTTAGAATATAGTTGTTTAATTGACATGATGTTAAGATTGTTGAAGATTTCGTCAGTGCTAGTTCTTACAGGAACTTTCAGTATAATTTTCATTATGGCTTTTTGAGTTTTAATTAGTGGATTTAGTATGTTTTTATTTACACTGCCCCATCCGATAATACCGTATTCTAACAGTGATTGGCAGAGAGCCATGTAAATCTTGATTAAGTCTTTTTTAATGAGGACATTCCTGATAGATTTGAAAAAATAACTTAGTTTTTTAATTTTATTATTTAAATAGGTAATGTGTTCGGTCCATTTTAAGTTTTGGTCAATTTTTAGACCCAGATACGTTATATGGTCAACGTTTTCTAATGAGGGACAATTACAATTCTCATTTAAGTGATGCGGGCTATGAATTTTCAAGTTCAGGTTTTCTTCAGAGTTTTTCTTATTTTTTATTTTGAAAGTGATGAATTTGGTTTTATTAGCATTAAGTGTAAGATAAGATGTCAATGAACTTAAAAATCGAAAGAAATTGCATCACCGATCTGAAAAAAAAATTTAAAAATGGCTAATGGATCATATCTTTTTATTTTGATGTTGTTTGTAATCTTATGTATAAATATGGCTGAGTAATTTGCCTGTGTTATACCTGTCTATCTGTATATTTTATGCCTTTGTATTGTAGTTACTTAAAAGTTATTCTTCTGCATCTATGAGTATTTGGTATGTTGTGGTTTCTTGTTGTATTAAATATGCATGACTTTCAAAAAGTGTTTTTGGTAAAATAATGAGCAATTTACGAATTCTTTTAAATTTAAACATATATTGAGAATGGGTCCTATGTGTCTATATTGGTTGACCGAAATTAGCAAGGAATGATCATTGCTCAATGCACCACTCACCATTGCATTCCTTCGCAGATCTCGGCCTTCCTGTCGGTGACTGTGTACGTGGAGGATGTGAACGACCACTCCCCGCAGTTTGTGGATGCGCCCTACCAGCTCACCGTGGACGAGCTCACTCCCGCGGGTAACTACACAAACAAGCCATCAATGATTGCTACCACTGCTTTACCAAGATAACTTACGAGTACCTTAAAAATATGTAATTATTGTATGGTAAATTACTTACTTCAAGCAAAACATTTGGATATTGGTCATCATGCGCATATGATTGATAATTGGATATCCGTTCGATAGATTCCCCTATATTTAATCATTGCAAATGGTTTACAAATATCAGCATATCAGGAGTGAATTCATGGTTTCTTCAATTAATAGTGCTTCGAGGAATTAACTTCATAATTCGACAGCTTCAGTGCAATGGGGAGACACACCTTATGAGTATCCAACAAACTTATATAGAAATGAGAAGAGAACGTCTTGTTTACTACACGATCCTACGATAACAGATTTGATTGAATTGCCAGCATTTGAGATTTCAGCACTCAAGTGTATTCAGGGACCCTTCATATAATATTTTCGTAGTATATTTGATCCCAAGGGGTATCGCAGGGCCTCCTTGTAGACTCACCATAAAAATAACTAAAATAAACCATATTTCAGGGCTAACCATATTCCGTGGCATCTCGGCTCTGGACCGCGACAAGCCCAACACCCCCAACTCGGACGTGCAGTACTCCCTGTGGGGGGGGCGCGGGCCACTTCTCGCTGGAAAGCTCGCACCGGCCCAGCCTGCTGCTGACTCGGGGACTGGACTACGACAACGGAGACCGCAACTTCACCCTCGTACTTACAGCCACGGTTGGTTAAATCTTTCACCCTTCTATTATATACTGCCGGGTTTATACACAGGATCTCCATTGAAGCCAGCGCTAAAAGAGCTTCCAAATACTCCAAGAATCAGGATCCAATTGCAAGGGCAAACTCTAAATAATAGTTCCGAAAAATCCTCTATGATGCTAGTTTCACAACTTACACTATGTTTGACCTGATTAACACGACAATAATAATAATTGTCATTAGCTGAGATCACACGGTGGGAGGTAGCAGGTAATGCAGATACGCATGCTGACTGCCTCGTATGCCTCTAAGCCTGCCTTCATAGTGTGGATGAAACAGAACTCTTGATGGATAATGTAAAGTTTGGACGACTTTGCAGGACCGCGGCTCGCCTCCCCGCAGCACCAACACCAGCGTGACCATCCTGGTGCAAGACAACGATGATCTCGGCCCTCGCTTCACCCAGGAGGTCTACAGGACCAACATCACAGAGTTCTATCCTCTCACGGTAAATAAACTATCTCCATCTCTAATTAACATCCCTTGTTCGCAATTAGCGACTAAATGACTAAATAAATATCTTCTTTCATACAACTAAACTTACATCCACGATAACATTATGTTGACCATGTCCAGCAAAACCCTTTCTCCGGAAGGATTGCTGGACAGTGTAATATTCTGGCGAGTCAAAGGTTCTTCCGAAAACACTGAAAAATATTTTTTTTTTTTTTTTACATTAACTCCACACAGGAGGCCCTGAGGAAAATAATTTCCCTCAGGGCCTATGTCATATGGGATGCTGTGTGGAGGGTCTTTTTGAGGAGAGGAAGGAATGAACATTGGTCTTGAAGAGACCCATGTTGTAGGAAGGAGGAAACACAGAGGCCGGCAAATCATTCCACAGCCGAGCTGTTGAACACAAGAACGAGTCGAAGAAACGACCCGTTCTCATGTGACAAATGTCAACCGTGTACAAATGTTGGGCACGCGTTTGGCGTGTTTCCCGACTATGCACCGGTGCCGAAGGGATCAATGATGCTAGTTCCTCGGAGCATCTTCCATTGTAATACCGGTAGAACAAGGATAGCATTCCCACCCGACGCCTGTGCTCTAAAGATTGCAATCCGTCTGTTAAGATGGGAGAATCTATCAAACGGACCGCCCGTTTCTGCACAGAGTCGAGGGTATTTTTCAGGTATTTTGGAGCTCCAGACCAGAGATGGCTGCCAAATTCAACCGTGGGGCGTACTTGTGATTTGTACAAGGTTAGCAGTTGTGTACTATTAAAGTATCTGCGGGCCCTGTACAGCACGCCCAGTTTTTGGGAGGCTAGCTTTACTCTGGCTTCAATGGAGCCCCCATACCTGAGCTGGTCACTTAGGGTTACACCAAGCATATCAATGGAGGGCCTGTTCGGAAGATTGCTTCCGTTGAAAGAAACTAGATTTTCATTTCGATCCCTTTTGGACGTAATCAGACAAGATTGGGTCTTTGAAACATTAAATTCAACGAGATTATTTTTACCCCAAGAGAAAACACTCTCGAGGTAGCCGTCCATTCTTTGCTTCAAAGCCCTACGAGCTGTTGGAGTTTGTGAGCCCTTTGGGGGCTTGTCAAACAAAAAGCTATCATGAACTGTACTGTCATCCGCATAACAGTGAATTGGTGCACATGACAAAAGGTCGTTGATGTGCAACAAAAACAAAGTTGGAGACAGAACCGATCCCTGCGGGACGCCAGCATTTATCGAGTGTGAGGAAGAGGTGAAACCATCGACTACCGTCTGAATCGACCTCCCCCTCAAGAAGTCGGCAATCCACGTACACAAGGATACGGGAAGTCCGTAAGAAAGCAGTTTGTTGACAAGTCCTCGGTGCCAAACCCGGTCAAAGGCCTTGGAGATGTCCAGTGCAACCGTTTGGGTCTCACCGAAACGTTCCAGGCATCGCCCCCAAACATGCGTCACATACGCGAGAAGATCACCGCACGAGCGGTTCCGCCGGAATCCGTATTGACGGTCGTTGATAATTTTGTTCTTCTCGAGGTATGTGAGCAGTTTGTCGTTGATCACACGTTCCATCACCTTAGACAGAACTGATGTGATCGCTATGGGGCGGTAGTTGGCCGGGTTGGAGCGGTCACCCTTCTTTGGAATAGGATGGATAACCGCTTTTTTCCAACCAGAGGGCACAGAGCCAGTCTTCAGGGACAGTTTAAAAAGCTTCGTCAAAATTGGAGCTAATTCTGCAGCGCACCTCTGCAATACCAGGGCAGGTATTCCGTCGGGCCCACTAGCTTTAACATCAAGCCCTCGTAAAACATGGAGTACTTCCCGATGCCGGATCCTCAGCTTTTTCATATGAAAACCGCAGTGAGGAACCGACGTCGGGACAGCACCTTGGTCATCGAGGGTTGAGTTATCCGCAAACATTTTACCTAGTAAGTTAGCCTTTTCGGTGGCGGTGTTTGCTAGTGAGCCGTCAGGTCTGGTAAGAGGTGGCAGACTGGATTTGCAGAAATTGCGACCTATTGAGCCCGCAAGTGACCAGAATTGCCTGCTGCCATGCGGGCATGCAGTCAGCTTTCTGCTGATCTGCTGGTCGTGCTCGAATTTTGACCTATTTATGATTCTCTTGGTTTCCTTTGCCATTTTGTTGTAAGCTGTTCTGTCTTCGGATGTTCTAGATGTGTTGTAGGCTCGGTAAGCCGCGTTTTTTCGTCGCACTGCTTCAGCGCATTGTCGACTGAACCACGGCTTTGAGCCTACACCAGTTTCCTTAACAGTAGATTTGATGAAGCCATCCATCGCGGATGTGATGACTTCACCAATTTCCTGGGCACATCTTGAGGGATCCGAGGTCCGAAAACAGACAGCTGACCACGGAAAAGCATTAAAATGTGCCCGCAGACCGAACCAATCTGCTGACCTATAGTGCCACACTTTTCTCTTCAGCCTCTCGTTTAGTGGTCTGAAGTTTACAGGGATTGATGTCGTCACCAGGCAGTGGTCGGACGATCCTAAAGGCGCTGTGACTTCAATCCTGTAACCGTGTGGCACAGTAGTTAAAAATAGGTCTAACAGATTGGAACGGTGAGTCTGGACATCAGGAACCCTTGTAGGCTCCTGAACCATTTGCTCCAATCCGTAGCAAAGGGCAAAGGATTCCGCTTGGCGTCCAGCCGAGTCTGTTGATCCTGAGAACTTCAACCAAGGTTCGTTATGAACATTGAAGTCCCCCAGGACCACAAACTCTGCCGTAGGGTAGCGGGGCAAGAGGTCATCAATAGTGTCGCTTAAGTGTTTGAAGAGCTCGGACGTGTCTGATTCGCTCAGGTTCGGTGAGCGGTATAAACACGCGTAGAATCTTACCGTACTGGCAAGATTGACGCGTACCCACATTACGTCGAATCTGGAGTTTTCCAGATTCAACAGTCGCACACAGTTGACGTCAGCTCGACTATAGAATACAGCCGTGTTGCTGATGTAAACAATCAATTATTCTATCCGGTTCCATTAATTGTTTGGTTTCTTGAATGTGTATCTTAATTTCATGTGTCCTTCCTTGTACACTGAAAACGCCGATAAAAATTTATGCTAGCAATTAGAAAATTCAGTCAACGCCGTCTCTATGGATTTCAAGATGAGCGTCCATCTGTCCGCGCCGGCCGCAGGCACGCACGGCACGCAACGGATTTGTATATACCTTTATATGAATTAGTACAGCACTGCGTCCACTATCGGCAAATACTGGTGGTCGATACGGGCAACGGATTTTTCTATAGAAAGATATATAAAAATCCGTTGCGTGCCTTGCGTGCGTTGCGGCCGGCGCAGACAGATGGACGCTCACCTTAATTCTCTTTTCAAACAATGTTGGGCGCTTAGATAAGAGAAACAAAGGGTTGGGCGTCACCTTACTTTTTTACTAAGTAAATATTTCGAAGCAAAGCTCATGATGGTGATTACGTTGCTAGCTGAAAACCGTTACCATTTAAAGCTATATAGGATATTCTGTCAAATAATCAACATGAAGAAGGGTATGGTGAGCTGCTTACCTTTCGCAACTTTTAAATAGGACGAACGATCAGATTTCCTCCAAGATAAGAAATAGTGTGCTTCTCGATGTTTATTTTTAGACTGCCAGAATCAACATGTTGCTGGTGTTCTCTCCTCCAATATCAGCTTTCGACCAAGACCGCGGGCTGAACGCCCCGCTTCGTTACGACATCATCTCGGGAAACGAGCGCCATCTGTTCTCCTTGAATCCGACAAATGGCAGCCTCTTTCTAACCAGGGAGATTGATCTGGATGCTGAAAAAAGTTTGTCTGGTGAGTATTCTTTAATTATTCAAAGAAAAAAATCGCCTCTTGTTCAAGTAACTTGATGACAGGAACTTTGAAATGATGAACATTTTTATCAGTAGCGAATTATAGCGAATAGTGTCTTACTTATTGTTGTTGTACTACTAACAATATCATTATTTTACAACAGCAAACACCTTCACGCTGCAGATACAAGCTTCTCAAGTGGATAACCCTTTGAAAACGGTAACGGCTAGGATAGAAGTAGAAGTGTTGGACCTGAACGATAATTTACCCGAATTTGAGGTGGACTTTTACAATATCAGTATAGTCGAGAATCTTCCTAACGGTGAGTTTTCGTAATGGTGTCAAGAAAGTAAGTCATTATTTCGTGTTTACTCTACATAAAGGACACATCGGAAAAACTGATTTCTTTCCATATTTATTACTATGGTATTTGCATCTTGCATGAATCACCTACTTCAACCTTTTCTCCTATTCCCAGTCCATCTATAATCTATATCATTACCAGTGTGAAGAATGTACATATATCCCCAATTTCGTTACAAAAGTAAAAATTGATGAACCCAAATTTAATCCGTCATTTTAGGATTTAGCGTACTTCAAGTTATGGCTACGGACAGAGATCAGGGAGAAAATGGAGAGTTCCTTTATCAGCTCCATGACCCACAGGGGGCTTTTTCAATAGATCCACGTTCAGGATGGCTTACAGTTAGAGATCAGGTAATTTATTTATTTATTTATTAACGGTATAAATATACCATAAATACATATTATATGTGACAAAATATTTGTTGTAGGTACTTAAGAAATAATAAAAAAAAGAGTTATAAATTAATTGTGGCATTTGATTAAGAAATGACACAAAGAGCTACAATTACATTCAATACTATAGTATAAATAAAATTAATATTGATTGAAAATATATGACAGAATAGCCTTCTTGTACCTAGCTTCCGTGCAGTCAAATAGATCCGCCACATCTGCGTATCTATTACTAACTTCATGTAATCTAGGTAAAAGTGAGTGTTTCGTGTACTCAGTCCTGTTGTTGTTACAATGAAACAAGATTTTGGAGCGAGTTGCTCTAGTGGGTATATGAAATTCGATGAGCTTATTTTATTTTTTTTTTATTTATTTAAGTATATAAAACAGGCATGGTGCCCAAAAAATTATATACATGTATGTTTAAACATAGTGATAAGTGATAACGAAAATACATAGTATCGAAAATGATAATATTAACATAGTGATTGTATAATAACAAATAAATGAAATGATAATAATAACAAAAGATAGTAACAAAAGTAATTAAGCTGAGGTGAATGACAAGTAGGAATGGGTAAAAGGTAAGTACATGGTAGGTAAATGTTCATAAACAATTTATGATTGTTACCTGTACTGGTGAGACGCTGATTTGGTAGGTACAATATTGCCTCTCTATAAATAAAGGGCTTCATCACAGTATCAGCTTGATATGATAAAAGGTAAAACTTTTTTTTTGAAATGTTTAAATTGGTCATTAAAAATGTCTATATCTTTATTAGAGCAATGTATAGCGTTATAACTTCTCAGTGTTCGTGGTAAAGGGGAGAAATACCCTGTATTTGTGAGGTAGGCTTTAATATAGAAAATGTCTTTCATCCTCCTTGTTGACTTTCTTGATGATGTGTTAATGTTAATTTGGGACAAAATGTTTGGTGTATCAACTGATGAGTGTATAATTTTGTGTAAAAGTAATAAATCAGAAAGTTTACGTCTGGCTGTTAGAGAGTGTAGTTTATAGTGTGAATTTCGGTCTTTGTACGTTCCAAATTGATCAGATATACCTTCACGATAAGCAATTACACGGGTTAATTTTATTTGTGTGGATTCGATCCTATAATTATGAATTTCATAATTGGGAGACCAAATTGTGGATGCATATTCGAGGATACTTCGCACAATTGATTTATATAATGTTAATGTTAATTCTGCACTTTTAAAACAGTTTGTGATTCTTGGCGTTAATCCTAATACTTGTGATGCACATTTTAGATGCTTAGTTAAATCAGGACTGTCTATTTTACCATTTACGATTTTGAACATAAATATTAAGTCGGATATAATTCTTCGATCTGAGAGATTTAATATATTTAATTCTTTCATTAAGTAATTATAATTTATGTTTTCAATGGGAATACAGAGTTTAAAATTTATATATTTTAGGAATTTGTGTTGAATTTTTTCGATTGTATCTGAATGTAATTTAAAATGGGGGGACCAGATAGAGGAGTTATATTCGACTTGACTACGTACTAAGGATGTATACAAAAATTTTAATGTAGAAATATTCCTAAAACCTCCGGAATTTCGAAGAATGAAGCCAAGCATTTTTATTCCTTTATTAGTGATTGTATTTATATGGGATATAAAGTTTAATTTCGAGTCGAAAATTATGCCAAGGTCATTAATTTCTTCGACAGAGGTAAGGGTAGAGTTGTTAATAACATACGGATGAATTATTGGTTGACTTATTCTATAAAATCTTATTGAATGACACTTATTTATGTTCAGAAAAAGTTTGTTAAGAGAACACCAATTAATTAACTTGTTTAAATTATTTTGTAAACAGATACAATCTTCGGCGGTTTTAATTATTTTAAAAATTTTCAAATCATCTGCAAAAAGCAACACGTTTACATCTTTATCAAATATATCAACAATATCGTTTATAAACAGTAAAAATAGAATTGGGCCTAAATGAGACCCTTGTGGTACACCACTGGTAGCTATAAATTGATCGGAAAGGAACAAATTAATTTTTACAAGTATTACTCTATCAGATAGATAGCTTGCAAACCAATCTAAAAGTTTTCCATCAATACCTAGATTACGTAGCGTAACCAGTAGAATTTTATGGCATGCTTTGTCGAATGCCTTGATAAAATCCGTATATATGGAATCGACTTGAGTTCTGTTAGCTAATGCGTTTGATATATAATTTTCATATAACGAAAGATTTGTTAGAGTTGATCTGCCTGACAAAAATCCATGTTGATTCGGAACAATGAGATGGTTAATACATGGGGAAATTTGATCAAGTAATAGTTTTTCGAAGAGTTTCGGGATTACAGATAGCTTACATATAGGTCTATAGTTAGTGATATCACTTTTATTACCCTTTTTTAATATGGGTGATAGATAAGAACGTTTCCAAATGTCAGGGAAGCAACCTGTGTCGAGGGACTGGTTAAACAATATACAAATTGGCTCAGCAAGTGAAGCGATGCAATTAATAAGGATATTGGGATGTACATTGTCAGGTCCGGCCTTCTTGTTTTTGTCTAGAGATTTAATTTTAGTTTTAACGTCGTTTATATTGATGTGTACAGCAGGGATATGTATGCTCTCATTAAGGGAAGGAGGTGGTACATAATTGTCTGGGATATCTTCGTCATAGACACTTTTGAAATAATCAGCAAAATAGTTAACCTTTACTTTCATATCAGTGCTACTCTTTTCTTTGAAGTGCATTGAGATGGGTAAACCTTGTTTGTTTTTTCTAAGAGAGTTAACATGTGTGAAAAAGTTTTGAATATTAGAGGGTATAGAATTTTCAATTCCATTTATATAATTAAAATACGATATTTTTGACAGTTTTTTACATTGAGTTCTGTAGTTATGAAATATCTTATAGTCGTTAAGGGAGTTGGATTCTTTAAAGTTTTTGTGTGCAATTTTTTTACAGATAACTTGTTTAATAAGCTCTCCGCTGAACTATTTCGGGAACTTCGCTTCTTTGAAGTGTGAAAGTGGTACATAGTTTTCAATGGCCCTGTTAATAATTTTGTAAAATATTTCAAGATTATAGTTAATATTATTGTTGTGGTGAAGAAATGACCAGTCTTCATTTGCAAGATATTGGTTCATATTGGGATAGTCAGCTTTGGAAAAATTATAAGTAAGGTTAGGCAGAATAGTTGTGTTGTCTGGTGAGTTATTCGTCGTGATGGTTATGCTTACATAGAGCAGGGTGGTGGCAGTCTAGGGGGAGGAGCTCGTCAACTGATTTAACAATATGAATTGAGAGATCACTACAGAATACCAGATCTAGCAGCCGATTATAGTTATTGTAGACTTGATTGACTTGATGTAGAGAGAGTAAGTTCGTCATATCTATTATTTCGCGAGCGTTTTCTGGCAGGCTTAGGTTGTTATAAGAGTTTTTATTCATCCAATCGATGCTAATTTACCTTTAAATATAATCATTTGCGAATATAAAAAAGAAAATCGCACACGGGATTTATTTTTAAGTCAAAAATATATATTTCATTTGTTTTTCTAACGCTGATGATTTGATAACTAATAATATTTAATAATATCCACTATTTTAATTACAGAGTGTTTTGGATCGAGAGCAACATTCCTCATTGAAAATGAAAGTATTTGCGAAGGAAAAAAAAGATAGCGTTGTTGGTAATCTATCACAACATCAGAGAAGTCCTAAAAAACAAAGACATCCACCACTCTCTCGCGACCGGTTTGGCGACAAAACTGGAGACAAATTCGCTCACGGCGCAGGAGACACGACCACTTATGTGTTTCCAGACCGAGCAGGCGTCGGAGATAACGTGCTTCTAGCTCCGAATACGAGTGAACTGGTTTCATTTGTCAACGTAGAAGTTACCCTCCTGGATGCCAACGATAACAACCCCGTTTTTCTACCAAGTAATCTTTATGAATTTAGCATCAAATCCAGTGCTAAGGTCGGAGAGTTGATTGGGCAAGTGAGGGCAGTGGATCCGGACTTGGGGAGAAATGGAATGGTGCTTTATGACTTACAGAGGAGTAGTAATCTAACTGTGACGTCACCATTCATGTTGGATGCTCAATCCGGAGCTCTGAGAGTGGCAGAGTCTCCTCTGCCCGAAGGAAGGCACGCCCTCTTCCTCGAGGCAGCGGATCAACCGGCCAACCCCAGTGAACGCCGGTTCTCACTGGCTGTTGTTTCTGTTGAAGTCACAAAATCTGCTAAAGGTAACAACATTATCACAAGTTTTTCAAATTACAATTTCTTCTGTTCCACAATAAATAATAAATACTCTCTTTTTAATCCAGGGCACAAAGCTGCAGTTCCAGATTTTATTGGAGCCCCGTACGAGTTTTGGGTGGGTGCTAATGTGGGAGTTGGCACGAGCATTGGACAAATAAGGATCAATGACGCTTTGGATAGGGAAAATGTTGCGTACGATCTATTACACAGCTATCACGAAGGGGGTAATTAGATTTCAAATATACAAGGCATGCAATTACCGAGATGGCAAAACAACAAATCGGACTTTGAAAATTGTGGTAGAAAAAAAACTTTTCATTTGTTAACAGTTCCTTTTGCTGTGGAGGAGAGAAGCGGTACTATAACTGTGGTGGCAGACCCCGCGCACTTCTCGCGTCCGCTTTATGACTTCGAGGCAGTGGTCACCCGAATCGGCTCACCCAGTGTCACCGTAATCGCCACAACCATCCTTACCAACGTCACCATCCACGTGGTCGACCCGGAGGATGAGAGAGGAGTTCTCATGAAGTAAGTACTTAATCATTAAAAACACGATGATATTCATATTATGTATGTAGCTTAGTTGGAACACCTATTTATGGTAAGTCCACCGTTCATGGAAGAGGTTGCAGTGGACCTATCATCAGTGGTAAACATTAATTAATTTAAGGTTCGGAAAACTAACGCTTTTTATTTGATTTTTAGGGGAGCATCAAATTCACCGATCGAATTTCATGTCCGAGAAAACTTGGCCGGCGCCATCATCGGCCAACTACTTTACCAAAATAATTCAAACATTGTCATTAATAACTCTGCAAAAAGCATTCGTTTTATCATTGCCAATCAGCAAGATGTGACAGACGACATAGCCATAGGTATGTATATTTATATTTGAAATTTTTTGTTGAAAATAAAAATCTAAAATTAGTATTAAACCATTCTTTGACAATCTTTTAAAATCAGAATTTTCAATGTATTTTTTAGGTCAAGATGGTACTCTCTATACCCAAAAGGGATTAGACAGAGAAAAGAGAGATATCTACAGACTAACAGTTATTGCCGAATACACCAAAGGAGCTGTGAGTGGAGCTGGAATATATCAAGTAACGATTATCGTCGATGATGAAAATGATAATGCGCCTATCTTTAGTCAAAATTCCTATGATGGAAGTATAACGGAAAACTCTTCACCACTTACTGAAGTTAATATGACAAATCTAGTTATTGCGCAAGATGCCGATTTGGGCAACAATTCTGTTATAACATACGAAATATTCGGTGAGGGACACACGTTGTTTGATGTTAACGAATCTTCAGGTCGGGTAGTTTTCAATGGTGGCAAGTTGGACAGAGAAGCAAAATCTCTTTATCGTTTGAGATTAGTTGCCACCGACAGAGGAAAACTTAGTTCCGAAGCAAAACTGACAATTCACGTCACCGATGAAAATGATAATGCTCCTATAATCCATCGGATTGTTGTTCCTTCTGATGAAAACATCGATATATTAGAATATGATGAAAATGCTCGAATAAAGATTGTCGAAGAAAAGCGCTCCGGTAGTAATACGAGACCCTCGAATGTAGGAACTCAAAGCACTGGTCTAACCGTTCTCTCTGACTTTGGTCCTCTAGTGGCTGTACCGGAAACCATTGCAGTTGGCTCGAGTATTTTAAGAATATTCGCAGATGACCTCGACATTGGCACTAATGGAATAATAAAATTCATCAGTAATTCCGAAACATTTATTCCATTCAATGGAAATATGTCTGGTGTGCTGAGCACGAAGCCATATTTCATTGTGAATGAACGAACTGGTGATGTTATTGTATCAAGAGTTCTTCCTCCGGAGAGTGAATTTAGACTAAATATATCAGCTAAAGATGGTGGAGGATTGCGGGACAGTGTGAATATTCGCATTTTTATCAAAGACATCAATGATCACGCTCCTGTTTTCAAAAAGTCTTGGTATAATTTTGACGTTGAGGAAGCAGTCTATTCTCGTAAGGTGTTGGGAAAAATTGAAGCGTCCGACGTTGATTATGGTCAGAATGCCAACGTGTCATTTGCTTTAGTTACTAAAGAAAAGGATCTACCGTTCGAGATAGCTACTTTTAGTGGCGTTCTCAGCGTCAATGGAGAACTTGACAGAGAAAAGCAGGAATATTACAAATTTGCTGTAATGGCTAAGGATAACGGCATAGAAAAGAAACTGTCATCAACTGTAACAGTAGAAGTGCACGTCCTGGATGTTAATGATAACGCTCCCCAATTCTATGGGTATGACGAAGTTTTAGAATGGTTTCACCCAGAGGCCAAAGATTCGCCTAATCACAATTATGAATCTGTTTCGATGATACCCGTGTATTATGCAAAATTATCAGAAAACAGTGTTCTTGGATCGGTAGTTGCAAAAGTTTACGCCAATGATTCAGATTTTCTTGGAAACGGCAATGGACTTCTTTTGTTCGATATTCCAAGAAGGAAAAATTTGGCAAATCTGTTTACCATTGATTCAAAAGACGGAACCGTTACAACTTCAGGTAAATTAGATTACGAATCCGAGACTACTCATAATATAACTGTGGTAGCATCCGACCTGGGTTTCCCAAGTCTGAGCTCAACGGCATTAATAATGCTTAAAATATTGGATATTCCGGAAGACGTTGAAATTTCTGACGGGGCGATTTTTGTCGAAAGATATTACGAAGTTGAAATCGACGAAAATTCCAACACACCATTAGAACTCCTGACACTAAATGTTACAGATCATTACAAGGATAAAAAACTCAGGTTTTCTATTATTGGAGAAGATAAAACTGATATAAAGAGAATGTTCGTTGTTGATCCTAGGAATGGGACGCTCTATTTAGTAAAAAGTCCGGACCGTGAGATTAAAGAAAAGTATGAAATAGTGGTTAGGGCAGAGAAGCCTAAATTGGGGAGGAACTTGCCTCACA
Organism: Limnephilus marmoratus; assembly: GCA_917880885.1. Lineage (NCBI taxonomy): Eukaryota > Metazoa > Arthropoda > Insecta > Trichoptera > Limnephilidae > Limnephilus > Limnephilus marmoratus. Next base: position 54,122,613 of record OU862923.1, on the reverse strand, counting down.
TGATCTACCCTGTCCCAGAAGAAGACTTGAAGGGACTAACCAAGCACGACGTTAAGGTAGTAGTGAATATAAAGGATGTTAATGACAATCCTCCCAGATTCACGATATTCGGAAGGCCTATTGTAGCAGCGATTCCGACCACTGCAAGTTTCGGATACGAAATTGTGAAAGTTCAGGTGAGTTGAACATGATATATATTATTTTGCTTTAATACACTGTTGCTCAGGTTGATGAAGACAAGTTGATAAAGGCGTGTAAAGTTTAATTTGGGTGTTATTTTGCAGGCGGTAGACTACGATCTAGGAGATAATGCCGCGGTTCGCTACCAGCTGCTGAGCGACCACTCGGCTCGCTTCTCGGTTGACCCGCTGAGTGGGCTAGTGCGCGCGGCGGCATCCTTCAGCGGGGACGCGGGCCGCGTATTCGGCTTCGACGTCAAGGCCACGGACCGCAAGGGGGCGGACGATGGCAGGTCCGCCATCGCCAACGTCTTTGTGCGTAAACCTAGCACTTAAATTAAGCCAAATAAGATAACTCAATTTTTTGTATTGCTAGCTAACGTGTACCCGGGGCTGTGAATGGTTTGGAGTAAAGTTTTCAGGTTGTGAATACCAGTGTATAAACTGTACCTGAAAACTGGGTGCAGTTTTAAGATGGCAATAATATTATTGTAAAAATTTAAAAAAAAACTTTATTAAGTACATATACACGACCTCCGAAGTCCAGTGGGTAAGACTCTTGACTCACAATCCGGAGGTCGCGGGTTCGAACCCGGCATGCGCAAATAAATTTTATTTGATTAATTTGTGTTATTTCACAATTAATTAATTAAAAATAATATATAGTATATTTGCGGCATGTTCCAGAGTGGAAGATACTATCAGTATCGCCCTGTTGTAAGACCACCATTCAGAATTGAAACGTTGCTTGAAAATGGCTTTAGCCGTGTTTAGTGACCAGTTCTGAACAGCCAGGTACTTCCCAACCTTCCTCTTCCCCACCTCCTTCCCCTCTCCACTACCTTCAGCCTCACAACATACACCAATTGGGGATGCCATAGTCTCACTGGCTCCAGACGGGAGCAGTTGAGATTCTTGTGCGGTATTCACTGTAAAAAATATATATATATATTCGTGTCACTTGATCGTGCCGACAACGGTTCCATAAGGGATTAGAACCAATATCCTCTACATAGGTTGAACTTTTGCCACTTACATTTGATTACTGTCATCAATCTCATGCTTTCACTTTCGAAATACTAACATTATCTTCAGTTATTTCCAATATTTTTGACTGCCATCTTCCATTTTCTGTGTTTCCTGGATTTACAAATTTTCCCGCTTGTACTTCGAATTTCCGGACACCATGTACAAACAGCACATATTTTTGTTGGAAATTAGGAAAAAAGTAATAAGGTTTACTTTCCACTGATTTAAAAGCATTTGCATTAAAGCCTTAGATCAGATGAGCTCAGTTAACGATGTTCACTGATTCCAGGTATACGTGCTTGACGAGTCTCGGCAGGTGGTGGTAGTGGTGAACGGGGCCGCGCTGCAGGTGCAAAGGGCTGAGAAGAACATCACCTCTGTGCTGGCGGCCACCTCTGGGCTGGATATCCGAGTTCGCAGGCTGGAACCGCATCACACCCTGGAAGAGGGGCTTAAGTCAGTCTCTTTTATAATCATGTTACTGTTTAGATTTTAGATCGAAATATCTACCTTCCCAATTCCAAACCATTGTTATATGAAACCATCAATGGTAGCTAGTCAATTTATGAAACAAAAAATCCATGAAAATCATTTTCAATGCTGTTTATCTCTTATTACATGATTAAATCATAAATTTATCATAGTAGACCTTTTTTACATTAGCTCCACACAGGGGGCCTTGAAGAAAACAATTTCTATGAGGGCCTATGTCTTCTTAGGGGATGCTGTGTGGAGGGTCTTTTTAAGAATGGAAAGGAAGTTCTGGGAAGAAAAAAAGTATGTGGGGTGGGTAGGAATCTGGGGGTTAGTGTGTACAGGAGTGACAGACGTATGAATCCATCCCTCCAACTGCACTACGGTTCAAGGCGATGGGTCGAGAGAGTCCGGTAGGAAAGGTCAAAAGGCCTCACTCACCCAGTCTCTCTCGATCCGGCCCGCCACGCAGTAGGTGGGCAGACGCGTACGCCGCCAAGACCTGAACAAACCTCACCCCATGAAACCTGGCACCCCCGCTAAGTCACCAAACGTAGCGAACCACTTGGGGAGACCTACGGCAGAGGTGTTGGTTCAAGTTGGGACAAATAATATTAAATAAATTGCATCGAATCACCAGTTTGCCAGATGGATTCGTTAACCAATTCGATTGTGAGATTTTTATAAAAATAAAATATAAACGAATTGTGTTAATCTTTGCAGGACCAACATGTACATTTATGCCGTGGATCCAATCACAAACTCCCTCATCGACATGGACACGCTGCAGCGCGCCCTGCTAGCAGAGCACTCGGCACTGACGGCGGCACTGGGCGCCGTGCGCGTGGAGCGTCGCGGGCACGACACGCCTCGCCCGGCCCCACGCGCGCCTCTCCGCCCACTGCAGCTCGGCGTGCTGCTGCTCGGCGCCGCGCTCGTGCTCGCCGCACTGGCCACGGCGCTCTGCATCGTCTGCTTCAAGAGGAACAAGAGGTTTCATCGCTGATCACTGATCATTCATTTACACGCCTTGGTGCCGCTTTCGCATGTCACTGGTTTCGGTGTAACTACATTATAATGACTATGCAATACAGTGTACATATCTACTTAACTCATTATTACCTACTTACAACATTCTCGGCGATACCACTCGATGAAGCCCGAGTGCTTGTCATTTATCCATCCAGCCATCTCTAGAGCTTGGCAAGTTCTTGCTCTTTCAAACGGTGAATTTTCATGTATTTTTGATTTTTTTAAATTACGGAATGGATGCGTGGAATTTTTGAGGCTCTTACTTGTTTGAAAACATTAGTGTTAACGGACTAGGCTATTTATTAACGGACGCGATTTTATGGGTGTGTTCAAATTTCTTAATGAGGGGAACTGCCGAATCTCGATATAATTAGGAAACCCTCGTCCATTTTGGAGCTCTCAGGGCTAACAGGATAGATTTGATCATTTTAATATTTTAATGTAAAACATCGTCGATGAGGGGAACTTGTATTTGGCGATCGTAGATACTACACTACACACTACTAATAATAATCCCTCGCGATAACTGCTGTGAAGAAATGGCTCTCGGCCTCCCTCGTCTCGGTCTCGCTAATGTGTGTAAAGGGGACATTATGTATGAGGAATGTCATATCGAGATAAGACAGTCAATGTTTCCTTGAACATTTTTCGTTTTTAAATGTTTAATTATTATTATTTGTAATACGATTCCACTTATTCATAGTTCTGATTGAATTTGTTAAGAAGATAGGTCTAGAAATAATAGGCGTAGCCTAAAATTTCGTTAAGAAGTAGTTTAATTTATTTTTCTTATACCTTTACAAAAAAATTATAATATTTTCATTGGAATATTCACCATATATTTTTTAGAACTATGTAATAGGACTTTTAAGAATTTGGGGGATTTCATAAGAAGGAAGAGTAGGGGGAAGGCAATGCTCAAAAAGTATGTAAAGATTTTCGTTATTTGTTTTTGGGGTGTTATGCCGTGTTGCGCTACCTCCTTTTTTAGCCAACGTTTCGGACATCGTTGCAGTGTCCATCATCAGGGCAGATCCGGTAGATGTAGATCACACATCTACCGGATCTGCCGGATCTGCCCTGATGATGGACACTGCAACGATGTCCGAAACGTTGGCTAAAGAAGGAGGTAGCGCAACACGGCATAACACCCCAAAAACAAATAACGAAAATGCTTTTGGCCGTGAAAATCTTAAAACTTATCAGTATGTAAAGATGGTCATTCAGTTCTGGGGAACTAAGAATGAACTAAGCAATTTAAGCTAACTTTTCGAAGACTCTTAAAGCATCCATCATCCGATGGGGGGAATTCTGGTGTCGGCTGTATATAATGCCGCGATGCCGTACTGAAGTCAACGATTTATTAAAATGCATATTTTTTTTAGTCTTGTAGAATTCTTTCAAAGAGAAAAATGTTTTGTATATGACCAAAGGTTTCAGTGAAAACTCGATCTCAAAATAGTGTTTACTTTAAATATTTATTAATGGAAATGGTTTTAGAAAATTTAAATACATTTTAACATTTTCACTGCAGAATTATTAATTTGTCTAAGCTATTTAACAACACAACAATGAACAACATTGATTAAAATGTATAAAACTTTATTTGGTAGCTGTATTTTTACTATTTTTAAATCTGCAACATCTAAAATTCTAATCGCAATTTGTATAATTTATTATGGTGATGTCAATATAGAACTTGAATGAATGTAATAAAGTTCGATTTAAAAATTCAGTAAAGCGATTCTTTCTTATTTCACAATCTGCTCGTTGATAGATAGCGCTAACGTTATTATTTTAGTAAAAAAACATATTGGCAAGTTATGCTCTAAAATATTTAAACGAATTGTTTGTTCGCGCCAGTAAACACGCAATATGAACACGAATACATAATCTTGTTCGAATAAAAACCCAATTCTTTCTAGAAAGGCATACAAATAGAATATTACGTCACCAATTCAATCCAATATTTGCATGCCTTTTTTGGAAGAATTCAGATATTATACGAACAAAACTATTTATTCACATTCATTTACGGGCGCACGGGCGCAAACAAATAAATTATCTTAATATTAACTCGCGAAAGGGGTTTTTTCCTCAAATAATTAAATTACCGCTCTCTTTGAACGAGCAGATTACGAATAATTTTGAAGTTCGCTTTAAGAATAAATTACATATAAAATGAATTATTTAATTTAGACATTATGAAAAAAACAGTTCAAGGGAACCTACAATTAATAAAAACGTTCAAAATTTTGTCAATAATTTTTACCTTAATTTTGGAAATCTTGTTTAAGACGATTATTTATAAAGAAATAGTTTTTCACGTTCTTTGTGTCTAAGCATTTAAGATTCATGGATTATGTATTAAATCATTAAAAATATTTTAAAATTGGTATCGGTTTTATTCACCATGTTATTAGTAAGAGCACATTCATTTATAGAATTTGTAACAAATTAATAAATCATTATTAAAAATCATCTGTTGTATATTATTTCATTCACTTTATTGCTAACTGCTTATAACTTACTATTAAACGCTTCAATTAAATATATTAACAGAAATACTGGTTTAAAGGTCTACTTTACATCACAACCAAAATCATATAACCATGGTCAAGTGCAGCGATTTTTTACTGGTTTATTCTTGAAAGTTGAAAATTTTTCTTTTTCTATGAGTGTTTGTGTATTTTTCGGAAAAGGTGAAATGTTAAATATTGCTCCTTTCATGGAAAAAAAATAATTCCTACCAACGGCTTATTTTCACATTGACAACAGCGCAGCAATAATGTAAGGCAAGCATTGCTTTACCAAAATCATTTTGTATCATGTGGCTCATCGGAAACTGCAAAGGAAACAATTAGATTTGTCTATCTGTATGGTACAAACTCTCCTATTATTCCAGACTTAGCGATACACATATCTCCAACGTCGTCTGTCCTTATCCCTATCCGTCCTTATCCATCCAAACACACTAAGAAATGGTCATTTACTTATCAAAATGTTTAATATACTATTTCTTCGTGTTGCCCTCAGCAAACCTGTAGTCTCCAAAGACATTAGAATCAATCAAATTTACGGTTTCCAAATTTTTCCGATATTTTTGTTTACTCTCTTCACTTTTTTACTCCCTATTCATCTCCCAATCTTCAGTTCCTTTTGCGGTCTCCCAATATTCCTTTCTACTGATTTATCAAAGAGAAGCATCTCCAGTGGTAGGCTATTTTTCATCCGTGCTTCTTCGTCTTCTTTCCAGATATCAGCATTTTAATGGATAATTTTATTAACTGCTCTTGCAACAGTTGGTTCAACTCGTTGCTGAACCTTTTCCGTCACATACCAAAATACATTCTCCAAATGATCCATGTCCCTTTAGACGTTTTTCACGAGTCCCAGCTCTTCTGTAGTTCCCCACTAATCCGGAGTGCTCCATTAGGAATCGTCACAAGGCCTTCTCTCAGCAACGCCTGTCCGCGCTGGGCCTATCCTCAGGGCACCTGATAAAAGGCGCCGGGCTGTTCCCCGCGGCGGACGCTTCGCGCCTGTACCGCGAGTCGGACCCGCCAGCGCTCGAGCAGTGCCCGCACGGACACAGCGTGGACCAGTTCGGGCAAGCGCACCAGCAGTGCGTGCGTGGTCAGCTGAGCCTGCCGCGCGCCCCTCAGCACGCCGCGCCCACACACCCTGTACCACGCCCGCACGAGCCGTCCTGCGTGCGCTTCAATAGGCGCCCGGGAGGCAGTAAGAGGTAAGCAACAAAACACATCATCTCGTCGCCGAGAACTTCGTTGTAACCACTCTTTCTGTTATTTGCATGTATGTGAAAGAAATGTAGGTCTCGATGCATGTATCATCGATATACTCGTACCAACACATTTCCAAAAACCTAGACACTATAATCTCTGCTATAAAAACAACTCTGAAGATGAGGTCCAACTAAACCATAAATTTGAACACGAAGGGTGTAATTTTAAACACAGCGAATAAGTGAAATAACTCCCAGGTTAATGAGATACCCACCACGGGATGGCAATATCATCCTGGGTTTGAACACTTTTAATTCCAGATCAGTCCAAACCGATTGGTTCCACAAGGGGTTCGCTTCTTAAGTACGTGCTTAGTTTGTGATGTGACGATATGTGTGTATTTTTGGTTACTTGCAGGAAGGGCGGCATGGAGACATCAATCACCTCGGTGCATTCGAGTGGGCAAGACTCCGGCATCGCCGAAGGCCCCTGTGCCTGCCACTCCACCAGCCAGTCGGAGGAGGACAGTAGCAAGTCAGTACCCCCAATGCCTTCCACCCATCTCATTACTAACACGGTGTACTTACATTTCAATAAGCATTGCCTTCTGTGACTTTTTATTCATCTGCATAACATCTGAACAAAACATCTGCATTTTATTCGATTTTCCAGAAAAAAATAGTTTATTTTTATTAACGTTTTGTTCGACTTTTGGGGGTACTGGGATATATGTTTCGCTGTTTCCTTCCGGTAAAGCCAAACCAAGAAAAACGATTGTCCACATCTACCTAATGATGGATATCGCAATCATGGACATCTAGACGTTGGCTCTAGAATGGGAGATATCTGATACACTGCAAGGCTGTCCATCTATTCAATAAGTAAGAGGCGCAACATGGCCCGCTGCCTCAAAAGTCGAACAACGTAGGATCAATAACATCAAACGGTTTAAAAATTGAAAAAGAGTCTTTGAAACAATACCGACCTTTAATTATTTGCTCAGGAAAACCTGGAAATAGTTTAAGTCGTGCTATTTTGCCTACTTTGTTTGGCAATGCCTCACTTATTATCATTTCGCAGTTCGGGGAAACGAAAACTAACCACCACTGCTACTAGCAATGTCTTTTCATTTCACAAATGCCGCTTTGTTGTAATTTTGTACAAAGCTTTTCATTTCTTACTGGGAACTAGGACCATTTGTTTATATTGTTCTATCTGGTTACATTCAAATGGCCATTACAAACTAGGTTCTTTCTTTTGTCTGCCATAACAGTTATACCTTAAAACATCTGCATTTTCATTTTGGTCGAAGCTTTCGGTGGTCGCTTTCTCGAATGTCCATTTCAATATTTCTCGCTGGTGTCTCGCTAGGTGTCATGGCTAAGCATGTTGTGTTTGTTTTGTGGTGTTCGCAGTTACTATCAGCAGTATGCCTTTTGCTTTGCTCCTTCCCGCGGCTGGCCCAGGGGCAAGGACAGGGAACTCCCTTGAACCAAGTAAATATCATCACCTTTTATTTCTGCACCTCAACTGCATGACACCTTCCCACCTTAACTAACCACACGGGATTGCTGATCGTTAGAGAGGAGCGAAAATTACTTGAACAACTGCGTAAAGATTAAACAATAAAGGAAAAAGCAGTAAAGAAAAATAAACCTCGGCTCTTTTTAGAAAAATCGTAAAATTAACCGCAATAATTTGGAAAATATAATTTGTATGTTATTTTGAAGTGTAAAGCCAGAAACATTTAAAAAAAAGGTTAGCGTGTGAATGATATTTCGGTAATTTTTTAATGTTTTTTAGTATGTTTTATGAGAACACCTCTTTTGCTACAGTGGAATCTTAACCGAGGTGATCAAATGTGGGGAATGATGTGAGTGTTTTGTATTTTCATACAAATTTAAACTTGATGTTCTTGTGGTGAGGGATTTAAGAGTATACTGCAAAATATGAAAGTACTCAGTGGGTTTTTTATGAGAGTTTTTAGGTTTTTTATTTTATTTATTTCAATCCTTTTTGTGAAGAAAAAAATTGGCGATAGATACAGTTACTTGCAGTTCTGATAAGCCGATTGGATTACAGCGGCAGTTACGAGGACTCTCTGAAGTCCTCACACCTGACGCGACGGTCGCTGAAGGCCAACGCCACGCGCCCCCTGCCGCCCGCGCCCCCCAGTCATCACGCCTCTATCCTGCGGCGAGCGCCCCGCGATAAGCGCCGCGCCCGCAAGGGGGCCCCGGCCCCTTCAGGCACAACACCCGCCCGACACTTCCAGCACAACATCAGCGCGCTCGAGGAGCCGGTGGTAGACTACGACCAGAGTGAACTGGAGGAGGAGGTCGAGGGGAAGGGTTATCGAGTGGCGCGCGCCCTCGGGGGACGGGACAGCTCCCGCCTGCTGCGGCTCTCGCAGCCCCGGGGCAACCTCGCGCCCCCCGGGCCCAGACACTCCTTCAGCCAACCCCAGCAGGCCAGAGTGTAGTTATATCAAATCTTGAATAAACTGAATATGGTCTTGCCGCTGAGAGCTCCCGTGTAACTACTATTTCCGTTACACGCGACATTTGTAAGAAAGACGTAAATGTTTACAACGGAGCTGTCGGCAATATACCGGTCAAGTGAAAACTCGACAATTATTATTACCGAATAATTAGTTGTAACATAATATGTAACTTTATGACAAAATATAATATGGATGTCTCGAGGTTTTTGTGTCATTGAGTGATTTCAACAATATGCCAATATAATAATATTAATAAAATATTCTAAAATCGCAGATTATCTGTTGTGAGAGTTACATTTTTTTGTAATCACTACTAATTAAGACATTTGAGTAAAACCTGTTATTGGTTCAGTTTGTACATAGGCTATATTTACCATACTTTAGAAATATAGTACCTACTTGTAGTAAGTGAGCTATTTGTTTTCCAAATGAAATTAAAAAAAATAGTTTATGACTTATGACGAATTTGAGAATGTTCCTTGCCTTTAGATTAATTTCAAATATTTAGTAGGTAGGTATCTCTCCATAGGTAGGTCTCGATCTTGTAACACGCGCTACCATGTTCATTGACGGTATATTTTAAGAGCTCAGAAACTAATATTTTAAAACGAATATTTTCGTTACCTAGAACAGAAAAATGTACTAGGGTCAGTCAAAAAATAATGCCTCCTATTTTTTCTCCTTTAATTGTCAAAAAATAAAAAAATACAATTAAATTGGTTGAAAACCACACTATTGACGAATAATTTGTTACTTTTCGATATAATCTCCGTCCATTTCCACGGCTTTGGTCCACTTTTAACAAGGGCATAGTATCACAGTGTTGTAAAAAGCACGGTCACATCTAGAACACCATCGCCATAACTTTCCCAACCGATCACACAGTTTTGATTTTTTTTTGCCCTTGATGTGTTTGAGTGATGCTATTCCATTGATTGCCTCTTTGATTCAGGTTCAAAAAAATTATCAAATATTTCATCTCCGGTCACAATTTTTTCCAGAAACTAAGCGCTGCAAGTATTGTGAGGCTTTTTTTTGTTTCTTTATTCTAGCCGGTTAACTTTCTTGGTACCCACCTTGTACAAACTTTTGTTGAATAATCAGTTTTCGAATAATCGTCATCATACTGTCTTTACTGAGGGAGAAAATGCGACATCTGTAGTTATCTGGGGTCACCACGAATGATGTCATCAACTCGCTCAATGTTGCGTGCAGTCACGGCAATCAACTGACTGCGCCGCTCCGCTTTTCGTCAGCCAGCGGTGTTTGTCCTTCAGCTATGTGACAGAGACGAATCCATCGTCCATCAGTGCTGACATCCACTGTTGCATCATGGTACACATTTTTCAGTATTTCATGAATGTGAATGGGCGTTTCTCCTTCTACAGTCAAGAAACAATCCAGAACGCTGTCTGATACGGACATCGATATCGGCCACTTTGCAAGCGACTGCAGTGGTGCAAACTCTTGGCGCAAAAAGTTTCTACTGTAGTAGATTGTAGAAGAAGGTTTTAGGAATAGCACGAAATTCAAATTTTTCACTTATCTTACTTTATTTACTAAAAAAAGGAGGCGTTACTTCTGACGAACCCTCGTATGTAAATAGTTTTAAAGCATACAGTAGTATAAAACTTATCTTCAATATTTGTGGTATCGTTTTAATAAAATTAATATAATAAACTTTGTTCCACTATTTTGATAAAAAAAGTATTACTTACATTTATTTTTGGGGTACAACGCCGTATTGCGCTACCTCCTTCTTTAAACAACGTTTTGGACCTCATTACAGTGTTCATCATCAGGGCATGCTGTCCGAATGTGTGAATGTGGAAGTGCCCTGATGTTGGACACTGTATTGTTTTTCGGAAGGTTGGATAAAGAAGGAGGTAGCACAACACGGCAAAATACCCCAAAAATAAATCACGAAAATACTTTTACTGTGAAAATCTCAAATCATATCCATTATTTACATGTTTCAGATTCAAAGGTAAACGTACTTTTATATCATACTTTTCTCCGGATGAAGGAACTTTTGATTTTGTCACTCGTACATACCTTCCTGCAGATACTTTTTAAATATTATTCAAGAAAGTTTATTATTTTCTTTTAATTAGAACTAAATAATATGTAAAAAATATTTTTAAAACGTGTTATAATTATTACAGAATAATTTTGGTTGTGCACAGACACGTAACATTCTAAAATTAAAAAATACGTAATTCGTTTTCAAAAAACATAATTATTATTTCCAGGAAATTTAATAAACTTCGCAGCGTAGTTGCTTTCGAACCAATTGATCGGGGTTCGTCTCTCGAGCGTACGATTATTATTATTTTATTTTTTAAATTTAAAACGAGTATCTACCTACCCAGATAATAATATAGATTATATGTAAACTTTTTTAAACCTTCATGTGATTTTTGTCGGGTCTGCGCTTGTAGCAATATAAAATGAAATAGAAACTATAGCAATATTACGTTCGTCACAAAATTTGATAGATTACGCATTACTTTGTAAATAGTGACAGGAAATACATCAAAAGTACCTCCCAACTTATTGCTCAAATCAAACGGTTCCATGAAAACTCAGAACATTGCCATTTCAACACCCCTTTGAAAAGTCATTAGAAATTATGTATAAAAAGTATGAAGCCCATAATCTAAACTGGCGTAATCTGTTTAACCATTTTTTTTAATTTTCTTTCATCACTTTTAACGACTTTTCAAAGGAGGTGTTGAAGTTGCATGATTCTGAGTTTTCCGGTCACCAATCAAGCATCTTATTGGTTAGTGAGTGTATCTCATTGTTGGTTGTGATGCAGAATAAATTATAATACTTAAGTGTATTATTGGTTACATGACAACTCAGATTCAACTCAACTCAAAACCTCTTTTAACAGTCGTTAAAAGCTATTAACAAAAAAAATTTAAAATAGCGCATAACCTAACTTATTATAACCTATTTAAGACAAAGCCATGCGAAATAATGCAGAATCACATAAAATCATGTGTGTTTTGGTTTGAAAATTTGATCGCTTAGAAATATTATGGATGCTTCAATTAAATACTTCAAGGAGAACACGTCATCTTGGCCTTTGAAATAATCGAGTATTTTTTTAATAACTCCTTTTGTAAGTCTTGAAAAAAATAAAGTGTCAGGATTATAAGAAATACTTTCAAGCGCCAAAATCTCCTACTAATGAATCCATTTTTGGATAAAGTTTCACTATAATATAATGTGGCAAATTAAGTTCTTTACAAAATAATCGGAAAACATTTTAATATTTATGCCTGAATTTCACTAAATAAAAGTAACTAGCACTAGTCGCACTCTCAGATTTGGGGATGTGTGAAGGTCTCTAGACTCCACGTCGCGTGGGTCCATGCAATCGATTTTAATATCCCTTGTTATTACAATAAACAATGCGTAAAAAAGAAGTTTATGATTTTTACAGGCCTTTACTAAATCAACCCATGAAAAACAACTCCCAAATACCTTCTCCAAACATTCCAAAAACTTTTTCTGAAGTATTCTTTAAATCCCTCCCAAAAACAGGCGTGAATTCCGTTGTCGAATTTGTCCAGGACTAGTGAATAATCTTAACCATTTCTTTTTCATCACTTTTAATGACTTTTCAAAGGAGGTTATTACACACTTTTGTCTCCCACATTTTTGTGGAAGACGTTTCTTTATTTTTCTGGGTAAGTGCATAGATGGGTAATTCTACGAATTGTATTAAATTGGTACATTCGATCAGTGGCAAAATCAAATATTGTTTATAAATTGACACAGCTGTTTCATGTCCATTGAATCTATTGCATCTCTTTACTAAAAGTATAGGGCATTAGGATTTAATTAGGCTTGAGCAATGTATACACAATCTAACCTAATTTGAAACAATTTGACACGTGTTATTTTAATAATTATTAACGCCTGAAAATAATAATATAAATAACGCAATTATCACAACATGTTTTATACCTTACCGCGTGTATGCGCTTACCTGCAACGTTTATAACGTCCTAACTTAATTCTTCATGATTGTAATTGTAATCAACAAATAACTTACCGATCAGTTACGTCGGAATTGTAAATGGCAATTTGTAATCTTGTTAGGAGATAAGTTCATTACTGAGACCTAACTATTACCTAATTAAACCTTTAAAGCAACAACAAAAACTACTCGTCAAACAAACCAAAAAGTACTTGTTAAAAAATAACGCATTTTGATAATTAAAAGTGTTGTTAATTTTTTTAACGCAATAGTAACATGGTGGAATACCAAAAGACACGGAAATTGAAAGCCTTATTGTGATTTAAATTGTGCAATACATTTACTTATGTACTTAAACTCATAGCAATTATATTAAAAATGCTCTTATACCTTGTCTCTGTGTTACCAATTACTAATAGTATCGAAAATTTGTAGCGTATAGGGAAAATTATAAACAATTTAACTCTGTAGTACCTACACCAATAAATGTAGTGTATACGGTATGGTTAACGCTTCCACTTTCGGCTACTTTTGTCAATGCCCTTTTCAGAATAATAAATATTATGAACATGAATAATATTTTAAATCTATAATAAGAAGCCTTTTGACCAAAAATAAAAAGGATGTATTACAGAGTTAAAATTTTAAATATTTCGTTTTACTGTTAAAAAACTATGAAATTTGACGTTTGAACATACGTTATTGTTAGAAATGTATTATTTAAGATTTTTGTAAATATGTATAAAGAAATGAATAAACGGTTGGAAATTCTTGAAAATTGGAGTTTTAAAATAAATAAAAATGATATACTGTTTAAAAAAAATAATAGTTGATTTGCTGTTTTCTTAAGTTCCTTGGTGTGAGACGGGAAGGCTGATGAGGTCAGTAAAAGAATAACTAATATAGGGAATTCAGATGTCTTGTGCAGTTTTCAAAACAACGGATTCAAGTAGAATGGAGTTTTGGCATCAAACCTGGTGCATGGTAATGAGGTAAAGATCTGGCGGTGAAAGGACGAAAGTCACTGAAATCAAAAAATAAGAATGAGGTTTAGATTTGGAGGTAAGTAATTGCATGACAATAAATACTTACGCACCAAAACTTATCTGTCAAGAATTCAAGAACGAAAAAAGCTTTCCTAAAGGGATGCTTAGACGGTCTAACGAGTCTAGCGGACCGACGGAAAAAATAAGTAACAAATCACTTGACGGACGAACACGTCATGGAAGTCGAAAAATTCTAAAGGGAAGTAATAGTCTTGCATGAGACGATGTATAAACGTGATTGAAGCAAGAACTTTGTGTAAAGAAACAACATCACTCACCACTCATTCGGACGATAGCTTTATGGTTAGTTATAACTTATACCCTATATAATTAAGGTGGTCCAAAAATTTTTTTTTATTATTTTTCATTTGGCCTATGAATTTGTTACACGTATTCATAGAAATAACATAGTAAAATTTCAGCGAGATAGCTCAAGTAGAAAGGGGTGCTTAATCGAGTGTTGTTTTTGAATTCTTTGTGTAAAATGCTTAATTTTTACTTTTTGCTACAGGCGAGTTTCGTGTGTTAAACTATTAAATAAATATTAAAATAAACTACTGAAGAGTTTTATAGACAAATTTGAACAGTATTTGAAACTTACTTAGTAGACTTTGAAGTGAATCAGTCTAGTAAAATGTGTTCATCTACTCGAAAAAAATACGAAATTTTTCTACTTGGGGTTCGAGATATTGAGCCATTGATGAGGCTTAACCAACATCCTACTCTTTACTCCGTTTTACATCGTTATCACTACATATTAAATGATTCCAAAAATGTGGAAGATTCCGCGCATGTACTTATTCAAGAACTTATAAAAGTATGGAGTAAATCTATTATTCCGACCAGACAACAAAATCACTGCATTGAAAAACTGATCAAGTTTCTTAAGAACTGGCTGCTATTGAAGAAAAATAGAGGAAGAAATTCTGAAGCACATAGAAAAGGAGAGTATTTGTTTAAAAAATAACTAGACAAACTTTTTGAATTTGATAAAAATTGCGGAAGACAGAGTGTATCTCATCGATCAAAGATGAGAACGTAAGATGATTTTGACCTCAATCGACAAGAAACTAGAAAAGTTCAAAGAAAGTTCTCAAAACGGAAACAAAGATCTGAAGAAATGCTTCATCTTCGGTGGTGTCGAGACAAGAGTTAGAACTTGAGTGCAGCTTCAGTAGCACTTCTAGTAATGCTAGCATTAGAGGATAAGTCCAAAGATGAGTTTGTAGTGCGTTGAGCTGTCTACAAGTGACATATTTACCAGTGCGCTTGATCGTAACAAGATTTAAACTAATCAAGAGAGAAGAAAAACAAATTGTTCGATTTGTTAGTTATCATCTACACCAAAGTTTGAATCGAAGCGTCTTTGGCAGCAGATGCACCAGTAAATGACTTAATACTTTGGAATAGCTTAAAATTGTATGAAACCATTGATTTCGAAATCAGTATAGCAGCTAGGTGTGACTTAGAGCGTCACTTATGGTATTTGTCAGATGAACTAGTTGCATTTGCCTAATTTTCTGACAAGATGTCTGATGCTGAGAAACAGGCCATTGTTCAAAAAATAAATTCTGATGGCGGTAATCGTTCAGTACGAAGTGATTCTGCTAAGCTTGCCTCAGATGTTACATTAGAAGCTTATATTCCAATATCTTTGATTAGAAGCTTTTGAAACACAAAGAACGTTGAAAACGCACTTAGTTCTTGATATCAAGGACTCTTTCTTGCAATTACCTCCTGAGGCTTGGAATAACAATGTTGATTACCTTCAAGGCAAAAGCTAAGTCAAAAATTTGCATGTTGTTAATGATACGGCGGAGAGAGGTGTTAAACTATTTGAAGATTACAACACGATACTCACTAAAAATGAGGAAGAAAAGCAATTTTTACTTCACATCGTTGAAAAAAACAGAAAAATCGTTTCTACTGAAACATTCAAAAAGGAGTTAACAAACATAGTTTTGAAAGATTGCGACTAATATTATGTTAATTATTGTTTGTTACCAAATTTTATTCAAATTTAAATACGTTTTATACTTAATTGACTAAAATACTTGTAATATTAATAAACCTTAAATTACGTGTTTTACTTAAAATCCAGAACTTTTGTCAGAAACTTCTAATTCGATGAGCACCCCCTTGTATATAAGATAGGGGGCTGAAATTTTTTACACATAATAGGAATGGTAGGTGTAACAAATTTAATAGGTGGCTACATCTATATTTGAAAAAAAAAATACTATGTTTCCTTGGACCACCTTACTATATATATATATATATATATATATATATATATATATGTTTGATGAGAAGAGAAGAGAGAATAAGAAGGATTATATTCAAGAGGAATAAGTCCACCCAATTTTTGATATTGACCTATTAGTGTAGCAAGACACTTACAATGAATAATAAAACTTGGATCCAGTAAAAAATCTTCCGATTTTTATTACTATTGAGAACACGGAAATAAAATCACTATTGTTATAAAAATAAAAACCAACCGTTTAGTAAATGGCCTTCTTTCCCAAGGATAATGGCGGTATTTTTTTTTTTTTACGAATTGAAAGATTGTTATCCTTTATACCCAATTAATTGTAACTTTGGTCGTTGAGTATTTTCAATCGGGAAACATAAATATTTTGATTACATAATAACCGATTCGCCCATGAATTTTTCACTGTGAACTTAAAACACTACATTGAAATGGCCAAACATAATAGGTAGTAGGTATTTGAATAATAAATGAGAAAAACTTCGTAGTTGAAAGAAGTAAAGAAGACCGAATAAAGAAATAGGTCATTCTGTCAAATAATAATTTTAACGAGTTATTTTTAAAGATTATGTACTTAAAAAAAACATTCTCTGCCATTATACTCTTTTCCGATTTCTTTCATCACTAAATTATAATGTGAAGTGACTATAAACAAGTCCTTCACTAAAGATATCACGATTGACTTACGTTTTAATTCAATCAAATCTTGATAAAAAAACGCAAAAGTTCAGAAAAAATCAAGACATTCTCGTACCATGGAAAATGTTGGATCCGCAAAACGTATTAAGATTTAAATTATTTTCACGTAAATTATTTATTTACATATACTACAATAAAAGCACAACAAAAAGAGGTTCATAAGAAAGAGATTTTGAACTTACGAGTTTTCATGGGCCTGATACATTATTTTTTTCTATGCTTATTAAAAGTCTAATCAAACAAACGTTCGATTATTTCAAATGCATGCGTTCTACTCGCAGTATTTAATTAAAGCACCTAAAATATTTGTAAGCGATGTAATTTCACAAAACAGAAACACAAAGTTTTGCATTACTTAGAATTGTTTCAACTTACCACCGACATCGTTAGTTTACATTTACCTCAGATACAGAATCAACATTTTCTCCAATATTGTCTTCACCAAAAATTGAGGGGAGTGATTGATTTGACATTATTGCTAGGCTTGTGTGGCATATACGTTTTCGTATAAGTTTTGGATAAGCTATTGTTTTAGCCTACTAGATTTTCCTCGTACCTACATCAGGTAGGTATTTAAGAAACCTTATTAATTTATTGGCCTTCTTTTCATTAACAAATCGGTTTTGCCAAACTTTTAAACAAGTCAATCCATCGTTTCTTAGGGGAATAAAAGTACATACAGTGTGGAGCTGCGCTTGCGTTACCCTCCCCTACCCGCCCTTACCCCCGCGGCCTGAGCGGCCCGGGCCGGGCGGGCTCGCGACACGCCACTGCAAGTACCCCGGCAGCGCCACTAAGCGTCGGGACGCCTAACTGAAAACATCGAATCCCGCTCACCCAATCCGCAACACACTACACTCTAACTCTAACTTCAAAACTTTATTTACGTAACTTTAATTAATTTATTTTCAAAGTGTTTTGATCTTGCGTTTCGTGGTAGGATATCCTAACAATTCAAGTAAACTTTCCAATAGAATTAATTATTGCAGTTTTGTAACAAGTTAAAACACGTAGAACTTTAGTTTGATTTGGTGTTTGATTCTGGCATCGTGCTCTCGCAGATGTAAAACAGTATGAATGGATATGAACATGTCACCGATGTGCAGTAAGATAGTGAGGTGAACGGAGGAAGTAGACATGTCTCCCGTGGAGGAGCCAGGGTTGGTGCTGCAAGTGCAGGTGCAGGCGCAGACCCCTCGCCACCTGGTAGTCCGGGCACACCTGAACAGCAGTCTGGCGGAGTTCGTGTCGAGCTCCATCATGGAGCTGGTGGGGGGAGGCACGCTGACTGAGTTGGCGGTGACGCGACCCACGGTCTTCAACGGCTCCAACTGCAGCAGTGCGAGTGGAGGCTGCCAAGCCGCTCCGGACTATTACTACAGGCACAACTCGGCCATGACGGCGGTGTACTGCGTGGCCTACCTGCTGGTGTTCGCGGTGGGACTGGTGGGCAACTGTTTCGTGATCGCCGTGGTGTTCCGCTCGCCGCGCATGAGGACCGTCACTAACTTCTTCATCGTGAACCTTGCAGTGGCGGATATCCTGGTCATCGTCTTTTGCCTGCCCGCCACCCTCATGTCCAACGTTTTCGTCCGTAAGTACACATTCACTTATTATTAACCTAAATTATCATATTAGAGTTCTAATACTCTTGGAGTAATCTTAGTCACGTAAACTTGCAGACAAATAAATATTGATACATTACCCACGTTAAAGATTTAAAAAAATTTAATTTTGGATAAAAATTATGCAAAAAATGAATACAGAGACTTTAGACGTATTATTTAAAGAAAGGTAAAGGCAAAAGTGCCCATACGTTTAGCATCAAATAAATAATTGTATATACCTACAAGAGGAAAAAGCCAGAAGAGTATAAAATAATGAAATAAAACCTAGGTTAGGTAAGCGTAATTAAGATTTCGTTTCTAAGGACGTAACGAGTCGTTTGTTGAAAAAGTGTGTTTTAAATATGTTTTGAAGCATTATGGCATTTTGCGTGGCGATGTTATGGGGTTGGTTGTATTTTTTTAGTATCGTACTGTAAAGTGATCCGTTTTCAGAAATATTTAATTGGATGCTTGAACGACTGGTGTGAGAGTAAGCTCCTAAGCCTGGGTTTGGACCCGCGGGTCGCGGGTTTAAATACCACAAAATGGTATTGTTCAAAGGTTTGTTACATATTCTTTCAAGATAATGTGAATTTTGTTAAATTTATTCTCTGACCCTGAATCCATAAGACGTAGCTAATTAAGTCTGATATCTGGTGCGGGTAAATATAGTATGTTCATTTATAAGCTTTATACGACTGATATAATTTAAATAAAGTGTTACATTGCGCGTAAGCATGTTTTTTGTTTCAAGCCAATTATTATATTTTTATATTAAAAGGCGTCATTCATCCGTGCATTACAATATTATTAGATGTTTTCGGTTTGGTTTCATTTGCTAAAAAAATAATTTTATAGCTCCACACAGGAGGCCCTGATGAATATAATTTCCCTCGAGGCCTATGTCATCTTAGGGAATGCTGTAAGGTGGGTTTATTTAAAGAAAAGAAGGAGAGGAAGTTCTGGGAAGAAAATAGATATGAGGGTTGGGTAGGAATCTGGGGGTAGGTGTATCCAGGCGTAATGGACGTATGAATCCACCCCTTCAACCGCGGTGCAAGGCGCTGCAAGATTCCGGCTGGAGAGAATAAAAGATCTCCGTCAACAAGTCTCTCTCGATCGGACAAGACCATCCCTCACCCCATGAACCCGGGAACCTCTGCTAAGTCACCAAATGTAGTGAACCATCGTGACCTAGGGCAAAGGTATTGGTTATCCAATAAATGGTTCCCGGGCGGCGGTATTTATGCCCGCCTTTCAAATTGATCGTGGCACCTCTGGGGCAGGGACGGGAAACCGATAAACTGTTAAAATAAAATTGGTTTGGCTACACATAGACATACTGCATCTAAATGCTGTAGTGCATTTTGACTCGAAGGTACTCTCGTATAGTATAAGTATTGCCTCGGTTTTTGCGGTATTTAGTGACCAAATCTGAATATCCAGGCTCCCTCTTGTTCCCCTTATCCTTCCCCTTCCCACTTTCTTTAGCCTCGAGACATTCCTCAAATACCGCACAGGCTTCAGGAAGTTGACAAATCTTAAGCGGCATAAAAGGTAGACATTTAAAAAAACCTGAACGTGTTACGTCAACGTTGGACGCGCTACCATTAATTATGAAAAAATAACTGCTCTAAAAATTGAAAATTCACCTTCACTTCGGTATTATAGATCAAACGAAGATGTAAACCAGTGTTTCTCAAC
Organism: Limnephilus marmoratus; assembly: GCA_917880885.1. Taxonomy (NCBI): domain Eukaryota; kingdom Metazoa; phylum Arthropoda; class Insecta; order Trichoptera; family Limnephilidae; genus Limnephilus; species Limnephilus marmoratus. The sequence goes on along the minus strand of OU862923.1, from coordinate 54,102,328 downwards.
TTTATTTAAACTTCAACGCCTCAAAATTAAAACCTTAAAAAATTATCAAATGCCATGAATATTTTTCGACATATGAGGTCAAATCCCAAAATGCTGTCGTTTGTATCATCCTGAAATAATAAATATCATGTAAAAACGTACAAATTTTTACATTCGATTGAAAACATTGAATAGAGGCTAAAGTTTATTTCGTAAACCTTTTGTATGCGAACGCAAAATACCTTTAATTTATTACGAACTCAAATAACTCATTGCAACTCGTAAGTCAACAAATACACAAAATAATTGTAACCAGAAAACGAGTCGTGTTAAAATTTGCGCTATTGTTTTCATCTTTCTTTCGCAAAGTTATAGAAAAATTTTTTTTTTTGCTATTATATTATTAGGTACACATTATTAATTAGTTAAATAAAATAATAATAATGAACGTACATATTATTAATGAATGGTTTGCGCATTGCCCCACCGAACTTCAAAATTTTCCTCCGCTGCGGTGGCATGTACCCCACGTTGAAAAACACCGATTTAATGGGTTCCGCGACAAAATATCCCGGAGAAAATATCCCTGACAAAATATCCTACGGACAAAACATCCCCCACGAAATATCTACTAAAACTTAACCCAACCTAACCTAACCTAATAAAAAATAGAATACAGCGTAGTGGAGATTCATTTTGTTCTTGGGATATTATGCCGAGGAATATTTTGTCGGGGATATTTTGTCGGAAGATGAAAACGCGCGGGATCGATTTAATGAGTCTCAACCGCTCCCCTCTGGAGCCAGTGAGACTATTGCAAATTGTGGTATATTGTGAGGCTAAGTGGGGAAGGGAAGGATATGGGTAAGAGGAATATGGGGAAGTACCTGGTTATTCAGATCTAGTCACCAAACACGCCTAAAGCCATTTCTGGCAACATTTCAATAATGAATGGTGGTCTTACACCAGGGCGATACTAAGAGTTTCATTCACTCTGAAACTTGCATCAAATATACCTAACATCTTTGATACCTAATATTATTTAAATACATTAAATTATGAATCACGTTAACGTACCGTTAAGAACGTTTAACCAGCCAGCGGACGAAAATCCACATTTCGTCGAAAGTTGTTCTTACGATCGTGCAGGGCGGTTACAATTATTCTCCGTACCAGCTTTTTCAAATTATAACTCAATATCGAATTTATTTCAATCCAAATTAGCTTTAATTTATACTTTTTTCATAAGAAGCAATTACTTTGTGGTTATACATTATATTATAAAAATAAAACAACACTTTGTATTTAACCACGAATTTATTATTTATATATCTACCGGTTTCGCTTCGACCAAGCTTCCTCAGGATAAAATAATAACTTATTATTTATTAAGTTATTTATTACATAAGTTATTATTTTATCTTGAGGAAGCTTAGTTCAAAGCGAAACCGGTAGATATATAAATATTAAATTCGTGGTTAAATACAAAGTGTTGTATTGTTTTTATAATTTAATTTATACCTTCATCCAAAAATGCTGAAAGGCGTGATGATAAAACTATTAAAAAATGTACTTTTTGTAATTATTTTTTGATTGTAAGTATTTATCATTTTTCAATAATGTTTAAATTTAATAAGAATGTTAAAAAAATCTGAAATATATTAGTTTGTAAGTGCGCAAATAAATACATAAATGGACCAATTTTCGTCAAGAAACACATGTACGTACATATTTTTTAATGATTTTATTGAAACTAAAATTAAAATTCTAAAACATGCGTTTGCTAGATAATATATTTATTTATTTTACAGCATGATTATATTATTTGAAATGGGTGTGGTATAATATAAAATCTTTTTTGAAAATTTAACAAATCTGCCAACGACCTATGGAATAACCTTATTATTCTAAAAATTAAAAAAAAAATTCAAAATTTATTACATGCGAATGCTAGATAAAAGAACAATCTTTCGAAATCCATTTATAATTTTTTGTGGAAAAGAGTCAATACGTCTAAAATCTGATTTGAAAATGACATATTTCTGGTTTTCTCTGGTAATGCCCTTTTAAATTTACTATATTTTAGATTAACCCCACACAGGAGGCCCTGAAGAAAATTATTTCCCTCGGGGCCTACGCCATCTTTGGAGATGATGTGTGGAATATCTTTTTAAGTAAAGGAAGGAGGGGAAGTTCTGGGAAGGATTAAATGAATGAGGGATGGGTAGGAATCGAGGGGCAGTGTGTCCATAAGTGACGGAAGTATGAATCCATTCCTTCTGCTGCTTTGCAAGACGTTGGGTCGAGAGAGAGTAGCTGGAGAGGACAAAGGTTCTCTCCAAACCGGCCTTTTCCGATCCGGCCCACCACTCAGCTTGTGGGCAAGCTCATCTGCCGTCAAAACCAGAAAACACCTCCCCCAATGTACACGGGCACCTCGGCTAAGTCAACAAACCTATGGCAGAGGGGTTGATTATCACAGGTTTTTTTTTTAAATTGAAACTCACTGAAATCGTATTTATTAAGAAAGTCTGTTTTTAAAGTAGGTACCTTACTATTATTTTTTAAACAAAATAACGTAACCTGATGCAAAATAGAAGTTCTTTTACCAAATGCATAAATCACTAGGGCTTTTCCCTTTGAGGAAATAGCGTGACAGCCGCACGGCTCACATGAGCGGGGGAGGGGGAGGGGCAGGGTAGAGGGGTAACAATAATAACGCTGTTTAAAGCAAGGCTAAATAATGAATAATGACCCATGGCGGGATTGATTTTTAAATATATTTTATGGATTATTTGGAAAAATATTAATTTCAAACTAACATTTTTAATAGTAGCTACCTAAGCACATGAATGATAAAATCTGTTTTTGTGTCCCTCCAGAAACAAAAAACCTTAGGCATACGTCTTCTACGGACATTTACTACTGTTTGGTAATTTAAGGTTAACGTTCCTTCCATCTTTCTAAAGCAATGGAATTCTAAAATACCCAATTCCTCTTGATTTTGATGATACTGATTTTGTAAAACGAACGCTGCTGAACTAGACAAAAAATAAGATATTGATCAGTCTCAAAATAATGATATTCGAGACGAAGGGTGCTTTTATAAATAAATATTAACTCGTATTTATTGTTACGTTTAATTATATCGTTAAACCCATAAAAAATAGATATACCATTTTTTTTTAATTTTGCAATAAAAATTCAACTCGATCTCAATGTTTAAACGACTTTGCGAAAAAAATGGCTGTAAACATTGTTGGGATTTGGTATACATAATAATAATCACATATTTGGATAATTTTTACACAATTTATCACGCGGAAGGCTTTATGATAAGTTATTTATATATTATGTGTATTTTAATAGTGTATTATAATGCACAAATTAAAAAAATTAAAAAATGATGAATACGATAAATTTAGTTAGATGAACACATCTAAAGATGGTAGATGAAAAATGGCGATATTGTCTAAACGCATAATCAGTTTTGTAATATTATATAACCTGTAATATTGTAAAAGTTGGTAATTACACGAATAAAATAAAACAAACAAAAAAATTATAACGTTACTCAACAACAGTGACAATCACATAAAATCTTTTTTATCAGAACCCACTTTCAACAATAAATGTACCTACATGTAACATAAAATAATTTAATATGATACTCAATCGCTTTCAATTATTTTCCTTTCAATTACAATTTCTCTGAATCGAAACTAAATATAATATATCGAAAGAAAGGCACGTAATAAAATGCTAATTGCAAGTAGGTATTTATATATCCGTAAAGAAAGAAGGGATGAACCATAAATTAGGCAAGCCTCAAGGTTTATTGTAGCAGGAAGTTTGTTCAATTCGCGGAGAGGAAGGTGGAAAGAAAGAGGAAGGTCGGTCACTTGGAAATAACAGGATGATGAATGCTGTTTATCCATTCAGAGAAAGCAGAAGAAGTCGAACCGTGCTGATAAGAGAGCAAGTCATTTATTCAGATTATTGTACAAGTGAAACCATTCCTAAGAACGTTTTAGCAGTAAATTATTCTGCTCAACGTATAATAAAAGGCTTTAATGGGTAGTTAACCCTGTAAAAAGCATATTTTCAACTGTTTTATATGTTTCAAAACTCTTTGTAACTATGGCATTAACTTATAACTTTGTGCCGGAAAACAATTTGTAACATCTTTTTTCTAGTAAATACATATTTTGCGTGCATTTCTGTCTAATTATAATGATTTATAGTAGATACTATATTATCTTATACACAAATCGGGGCCTCGTCATCTTTAGGGATACTGTAAAGAGGGTTTTTTAAGGAAAGGAAGGAGAGGAGAGTTACGGGAAGGAAAAGGATTTAAGGGGTGGGTAGGAATCTGGAGTTCGGTGTGTCCTGGTCATCCACCTCCAAGATCTAGACAAACCTCACCCCATGAACCCGGGCACCCCTGCTAAACAACCAAACGTAGCGAACCACTTGGGGTGACCGGCCAGTGGTTGAGTGGGCATAGCGCTTGGGTCCCACTCGGGTGTCGCGTGTTCGATTCCTCGGCTGGCTAAGTCCTCCATCACAACACAAGCAACATTTTCGGCTTTCTGTGGTGGTAGTAGGAAATTTTCAAACATTGTTGGGTTATTCGTAACCCGGGAATGTTTGTCTTACTTTAAAAAAAAAAATCTATGGCAGAGGTGTTAATTATCCAATAAGGGTCCCCGGGGCGGCGGTACCTTTTCCCGCCTCCCAAATTGAATAAATATATATTTTTTTTAATTTCCGACCAATAGAAAAGGCCGCGTAAATTTCACGAACAAAGATCATAAATTTGATGAATTTTCTGCTTTATAAATTAGAATATAATCACAAAAAATATGTCCTTGTGTTTTAGTTGTGATGTGTTAGACCCGTTCCATAGATAAGCCGATAGAAGGGATAAATGCTCAATTTAATGAGTAATGAGTAATGACCGTTCGTCAAGGTTGCCCAATCTCTAAATATTTCTTTTACTCCGTTTCATGACTAGATTTCGAAAACCACATTCTTTCTAGCGTCTTATTTATTTAACTATTCACACCAAATCAATCTACCTCCCGATATTCTCCGAAAGGGGGTGCTTTAGTAAGTTGTTGCTGATATCAGGAAAATATAATAAAAATCATAGATACGCGTAAATGTTTTGTGCGTATGTGGAATGTATTTTTCTCATATTTTTTATTTAATTCACATTTATAAATAAAAAAAACTACCACACGGCAATACGTGCATCACCCTTAATGTGCGAAAACCGCATGAAAACCCCAGAAAGGGTTCTCCAAATGAGGTGTTACTAAAAAAAATATATGTGTTATATATATATTTAAAAAAAAAAAAGTCTTAAAAAGACCCATGTTGTAGGAGGGAGGAAACACAGGCCGGTAAATTGTTATACAACCGAGCTGTTGAACTCAAGAACGAGTCGTACGAACGACCCGTTCTCGTGTCTAACGTCAACCGTGTACATATGTTGGGCGGGTGTTTGGCGTATTTCCCGACTATGCACCGGTGCCGAGGATCAATGACGCCAGTTCCTCGGAGCATCTTCCATTGTAATACCGGTAGAACAAGGACAGCATTCCCACCTGACACCTGTGTTCTTAAGATTGCAATCCGTTTGTTAAGAGACTTATTAATTCATTAAAATAAAACTACCAACCTACTTTATCGCTTTCGTGAATTTTTTCCACAATCAGTTCAAATTTTGAAAATCAAAGCGAATTCAGGTTCTGTTGAACCATAGTTCAGACAGAGTTACAACCGAAATTAGTATTATGAATCTTATATATAAAAATCTCGTGTCACGGTGTTTGTGGTCGCACTCCTCCAAAATGACTTCACCGATTTTTATTTGATAGGTATAAGAATAGGTTTTAAAGTATATTTCAAATCGCTAGATGATTAGGGTGACCCTATCCAGAAAAAAAAATCAATTTTTTTGAGTATTTTTTTGTATTTTTTTTATTATTATTTGGCATCAAAAATACCTATAACCCCAAATTGTTACCCTCCTACCCCCACCCTCCCATTTTTTAATCGCGATTTTAGTATGAACAAATTTAACCGTCTTTCGTATTTCAAAAAGAACGAAATTATTTATGTTGTTGAATGACAGGTGGCGCTACATCGCCTCATCGAACTTTCATTCACACATGCGCAAGACATTCACGAGAAGCGTCGCGTCATTTTGATATTACATTCGGCTTCTTGTTCTCGCGTGGGCAAACCATCGAGCTTATTTGTGTTGGCTAAAGACGGACTAACCAAAAATATCGTTCACTCAATTGCTCTTCGAAATTCATATTGATTTTCTTTATTTCATTTTCCTACTTTAGTTGATGTTTTTTTGTTTTTATCGGCGGTCATCGTCCATAGCACTCCATTCCTCTTTCTGTCATAGATCCCATCCCCACACACTACAATACATTCGTTATTTTTTATTTAACAACCAAAATATTCACTAAAAATAATTTATGTGGCAGAACGACGTTTGTCGGGTCAGCTAGTAATTTATAGAAATAAAACATATTTATTTGTTTTGTTGTAGTGTTTTGTAGATAATGGAAAGCGTTTATGACGTAGTATTGAACAAAAGTGCCAACTCATAGCTCTCTGTTCATATTCCCTGCGAGCATTGAGCTTTTCATGGTAGGTTCTTCCAAGGTTTCTTGTTCATATCAACCTCCATAAAGGAGAGGACCTTCTCTCCAGACTAAAGGGAGGCAGTTGTTCACAAAGCGTCAATAAACATCGCCGGATGGTTTATTTCCCCAGTTGGGCACTCGGCCCGAGCCACTGTGAGCTGTGTGAACTGAGGGAAGCGTTCTCGCCATAAATACGTGAAAACAACAATCATTTATCGACAGGGTTCTTATAAACACTTAACATTTTGGAAATTTATTTTTTGCGCTAACCTATTTTTTTATTTAATTTTTTATTCTAATATAAAGAATATGAGTTACATTTGAACATACGTGTTTTACAAAATATTATAATTAAGTTCATCATTGGTCATCAGTCATCACTTATTGTCGATTTGATATTCCAAAAGAACTCTTTTTGTGATGAAACGGAAAGACATACCACAGGATGTTAAAGGAAGAAAAAATAAATATTGGATGGGACAGATGCAGGGTCTTTGATAATTTAAATATCATGAGATGTTTTAAATGTAATGGGTTTAATCACAAGGCTATAGATTGCAGAAACCTAAAATCTTGTCCAAAATGCGCAAAACATCATGATGTTAAAGATTGCACCGATGAGAATATTCAGTGCATCAATTGTATAATGACTAGCAATAGATTAGGACTGAAACTAAATAGTGGTCACTCAGCCATGAGCAAGGAATGCCCAATTTATAAAAGAAAACTAGAAGCAAAAATGAGCAGAATCTCTTTTTTATAAAAAAAAGTTACGAGAAAGATGAAATTATATACCTGAATATACAAAGCATCATGGCACATTACGAAGAGGTAAAAATACTTTTAGAGGAGAAGAAACCTTTTATGCTTATGATGAGTGAAACACATGTTACTGAAGATATTCAAGATAGTGAAATTAGATTTGAACATTATAATACCATCCGTTGCGACTCACATAGTCGACGTACAGGAGGAGTGATGATTCTCTTAAGCAATAAAATTCCATATGAAGTAATATCGAACAATCAATTTGAAAAACATTGTTGGATCTTAGCCATCACCATTAAATCAGGAACCAAGAAAGGTGTATATACTGTAGTTTATAGATCGCCAAACACAAGCAAGTGCGACTTTTTAACATATTTTCAAAGATGGTGCATAGAAAATTTAAAAGATGAAAATATAAACGTTATAGCTGGAGATTTTAATATAAATGTTAAAGCAAATGCAGACATATACACAAAAAAACTGAAATCTATTATACAAGCTGCAGGGATGAAACAATTAGTCAAAGATTTTACACGAATTACTAATATCTCAAAAACGACGATTGATCTGGTAATCTCAAATAAATTCAACTTAATTATTAATGTACTAGATAATCCTAAAATTACCGACCATAACATCATTCAAATTCTAATAAATGACAGAGAAAAATGCAACTCCAGTAAAGAAACACAAATAACAACATTTAAAAATTACAAAAAATACATTAAGGAAATTTTCATTCAATCCTTAGAGACTATTAATTGGAATGGAATAAATCAAATGGAATATAACCAAAAAGCTGACCAGATGATATTAAACTTAAATCTATTGATTAAGTTGTTCCAGAACAGAAGATACATAAAAGAAATAATAATAAATGGTACACAAGCGAACTACGTACAATGCAACACGATAGAGATGCATTTTACAAAAGAGCATGCCTTACTAATAGTATTACGGATTGGGATAACTACAAAAAAGCGAGAAACAAATACTCTAAAGACATAAAAAGAACGCATAATGAGTACATAAAAAATAAAATAAACTCAGAAGAAGGGGATCCCAAAAAAATTCGGAAAAGCATAAAAGAATTAGTACATGGCGAAAACAAAGACGACATAAAAATTGTAAACTTTCCAAAAGAGATAAACGAAGAAAACATGGCTAATAACTTTAATTAATATTTTATTGAAAGTATCATTCAAATTAACAAATTAATACCCAACATTGCTGTTAACCCCACAAATGATAATACCGACCCAAACAAAGAATCATTGGTCTTCAGAAAAATAAATGCAGAATATTTATTTAACATTTTAAACAAAATAAAATCAAAGAATAGTTCAGATGGATTAACTATTAGTAAAATAAGAGATGCTTTTCCAGTAATTGGATCTACTCTATTAAACATTATCAATGAGACGATTGAAGAAGGAAAATTTCCACAGTCATGGAAACTGTCTACTATTATACCGGTTCCAAAGGTTAAAAATACCAGAAAATGTGAAGAATTTCGACCAATCAACACCTTACCAAAATATGAGCAGATTCTTGAAGTTATAATAAAAGAACAAATTTTGCAATATCTAGATAAACACGATATTTTATACCAAGAGCAATCAGGGTTCAGATCTAATAACTCATGTGAAACAGCATTAAACGTAATTGTCGAAGAATGGAAGGAAGAAATGAATAGCAATATTTTTGGATTTTCAAAGGGCATTCGAAACTATAGATCGAGACATACTAATAAGAAAGCTTAAAGAAATTGGTTTCTCAACTGTAGCCATTAAATTAATACAAGAGTATTTGAGAGACAGAAAGCAGGTAACAAAAATAAATAATCAATTTTCAAAACCAATGGAAAATAAATTAGGAGTACCACAGGGATCGGTCCTTGGACCTCTACTGTTCATACTCTATATTAATGACATGGTGAAAATATTTTCAAAATGCAAAGTACGACTATTTGCCGATGATACACTAATATACTTAATTGGAGATAACTATGAAGAACTAATACACATTTTAAATAATGAACTAAATGTTGTATCAAGATGGCTAAAAATAAATAAGCTTAAATTAAATACAAAAAAAAAAAACAAAATGAATGGTGATTGGATACAAGAAGACATCCAGTGAAAGCAAAATTAAAATTAATGGTAAAATTTTTTATTATATATGTAAATCAATTTTTATTATATATGTAAATCAAATGTTCACTCTTCCCATAGTTGGAGATATCATATCTTATGCAGACGATACTGTAGTTATCACTAAAGGGAAATCATGGGAGGAAACAATGAGTATAGCAAATATCAATATAAACATACTCAAAACATGGTTTGACCTAAATTGTCTCTCACTTAATACGGAGAAAACTTATTTTATTCCATTTTCTTTGAAAGAAACAAATGTCGAGAACAATATAACTATTAAAATCCATTCATCACAATGTGAAAATAAAAAGGAATGCAACGATGAAAATTGCCTACCAATAACATGCAAAAATAGTATAAAGTATCTGGGTGTCATAGTAGATAGACACTTAAAATGGAAAGAACAAGTCCGTAACCAGAATAAGAACTTATATACATATTTATTAGACTGAGAAACATCTTATCATCCAGTATGATCAAAACTATCTATTTCTCTCTTGCCCAATCTATTCTACAATATGGTATAATCGGGTGGGGGGGGGACTTTCAAAACTAACCTCTTATCTGTAGAAAGGGTACAGAGGTTGATTTTGAAAGTCATCTTACCAAAACCATCTGTATTTCCAACAACACAGCTATTTGACTCTTTTAGGGTTCTCAGTCTTAAGAAAATTTTCAAAAAGAACTCATTATTGAAAACTCATAAAGATCATTTCAATCCATCAACAACAACATTCACAAACATAAACAACCGACCACGATCACGTGGCAATTTAGAAATTCCAAAATTTAAAACGAGTGCTTCCCAACACCATTATGCTTATCAAGGTATAAAATTTTTCAAAGCTCTCCCGTATAAAATCAAGTCTAAAAAAAATTACATAGTTTTTAAATCACAAATAAAACAACTAATAGACCAACCCGACACTAATTACAAGTTTTAAATTCATCATCACAATAATAACAAAAAAAAATAAACTAGAACATATTCTCTAAAAATATTTCATCACCATATCAAATTGAAAGCAAAGTACATACGCGTTATTTGCAGGCACCAAATTGTTACAACTTTATTATATGTACCTACTCTGACAATACTGTCAGCCCATCCATTCCAAATATCAATGTTTTCTTAACCAATGATATGTACCTACTACCTACTTACAATCTACATACATATTTAATAAATACAATAATATTATTTTTATTTCTAATATATCTACGCCTGTATTATCTTGTATTGCATCTTATTCCAATTTTAACTCTTATTTACTTCAAGTTCATTATGTCAACTTGTCTAGATGTATACATATTTTATTAATATTAGTACTTGTAATAACATACTCTGTGTATCTATGCATTTTACAATGGCACTCCAAAATTCAAGCACGAGAAATGTTTTCTCTTTTGAATTGGTTTCATTAAAAAGAAATTTATATATTGTTATTTGTTTTAAGAATCAAATGTTTTACTATTAATCTGTCTTTTTAAATAAAAAAAAATAATAAAAAAAATAATAAAATAAAAATATTGAAAATGTTACTGAAATGAAATACTTAGGAGTTATATTAGATTCCAAACTAAACTTCAATAGACATGCTCAAAGATATTCAAATACAGAAGATATATGCTATGGTGTCCGCGCAACTGTCGCCGGACTACGCGCTAATTAGCGTAGTTTTCATACAAAAAGAATTTGTTCATTTCGTTGATTTTTTGAAAATGTGCATTAATATTGGTTAACAATATATTTTGAATAAGGAAAGAATTCGTTCATTTAGTTTAATGTTCGTTTGGTTTATTCGTTGATTATTTGTTATTTTAGTTTATTTGTTAATTGGTAAACAATATTGGCGACACCCGGAAGCGCAGACCCACCTAGTAAAAACAGCAGATAGCACATCTACTTATATTTCAATATCTTTGGACATGCTGAATACACGCAAAAGAAAATTGGCAAAAAATATTTTTTTTTGGAAGAATTCGGCCAAAAATTTCTAGAAAAACTGCAATCACCATATTCAATTCAATTATTGCTCCACACTTCAACTACTGCTCAAGTATACTTTTCCTATGTAACGAAAGAGAACAAAATAAGTTACAAATTCTCCAAAACAGGGCAATGAGAATAATTCTTCGAAAACAGATTTTCAAAAATAATTAAAATGTTAAAGGAACTAAATTGGTTGACCGTGAAACAGATGCTGACCTTGAACACGATGGTATTTCTCCACAAAATATTGAACAACACGTTACCAAAATACTTCTCAAATAAAATTGTATACAACAAGACATTCACAGATATAATACAAGGACGTGCAAGGAAATTAGGCTACAAAAAAAGGACAAAGCGAATACGCAGAACAGTCTATTGTACAAGGGAATGAAGTTGTATAACACACTACCAGAAACTTTAAAGTCCACACCAATTGGAAAGTTCAAGATGTATTGTAGGAGCTACATAAAACTTGAAAAAATATAGTGAATATGAAATATTATAATCAATTAGAAATTTGTAAACTTAAATGTACAAATTACTAAAATAAAAATTATTATTATTATTATTGAAACACCGCCATTGAAGCTTTAAAAAAACAACCAAAATTAAAAATAATCATTATATAAAGTTGGGTCGCCCTGTTCAAGTGAACTGAATTCTCTAGTCGGGCCGATGAAGTCAAAATAACACAAGAGTGTATAATATGAGACAATATTACCCCGGATGCCTTCTCAAAGTATTTTCGGGAAAAAATTGAAACCATTCGTGCCTCCACATCTCACGCCCCTCCGCCGATATTCTCTATTAATTCTAAAGGAAATTTGTCTTCCTTTATACCTACAACGCTGGAAGAAGTAAAAAAGATAATTTTAAATTCGCCAAATAAGCAGTGTAGTCTGGACCCTATACCAACTTGGTTATTAAAAAAATGTTCCATTGTCTTGGCTCCATTTCTGGTTCATGTTTTTAATAAATCTCTCAGTACAGGTGATTTCCCTGAGCCACTAAAGTCAGCTGTCGTTACACCAATATTAAAAAAGTCGCAACTAGACTCCGATAACTTGGGTAATTATCGACCCGTTTCAAATCTACCTTTCATATCAAAAATCTTGGAGAAAATTGCTGCTGCCCAAATAACCAGTCACTTGAATTCAAATAAATTATTAACAAATCGACAATCCGCATATAGAAGGTTTCACTCAACAGAAACCGGACTTCTTCGTATGCTGTCAGATGTAACTCTAGCCATAGAGTCAGGTAAGTTAGCACTTATCTCACTCTTAGACATGAGTGCAGCGTTTGACACGATTGATCACGACTTCCTCATTAAGAGATTGGAGGAAACATTTGGTTTGAGTTCCGACATCAAAAATTGGCTGGCGTCATATCTATCCAATCGCTTACAAGCCGTGAAGGTTGGAAATAAACTCTCTAACTTCGCAACACTTTCTTCAGGGGTACCCCAGGGATCCGTTTTGGGTCCACTTCTTTTCATCCTTTTTACAAATGATGTCGCCAAAATAATCGAGTCGTTTGGTCTCTTATCCCACTGCTACGCTGACGATCAGCAAGTTTATTTTTTCTGCACTCCAAATGAAGTCAACAGTCTCAAAATCCGGATAGCTGAATGCATAGAAGCAATAACTCGTTGGATGTCTTCAAATAAACTTAAGCTGAACCCATCTAAGACTGAGTTTCTCTGGGCGGCCACAAACAAACGCCAACATTTCATTGACAATTCGCCTATTTCCATTTCTGGCAGCGATATTATTCCAAAGACAACAGTCAAACTTCTTGGCGTTAATCTGGATTCAGACTTTTCGCTTAAAAGTCAAATAAATAGGACTGAAAGCACCGGTTTTTTCCACCTAAGACAACTCAAGTCAGTCCGAAGAAACCTTCCTACAGAGGCAACAAAACTACTAATCAACTCTTACGTAGTTTCACGGCTCGATTACTGTAACGGCATCTACGCTAGCCTTCCAAAATATCAAACTGACAAACTTCAATCCGTGTTTAATGCAGCGGCACGGCTCATAACCGGAGTCCCTAAATATTCACACATTTCAGAACACCTTCGTAACCTTCACTGGCTCAAGTGCCCTGAAAGAATCCAGTACAAGTTGTGCTGGATGGTGTTCAAATCGATCAATGAAATGGCCCCACCTTACATCTCTGAACTATGTGTCCCCGAAAATACTGGTCCGAGGCAGTCAACACTTAGATCAGCAACCTCATCAGCTATAGGCAAACTAATGGAACCTAAACGCAAGCCAGATACTAAATTTGGAGATCGCGCTTTCGGAGTATCTGGGCCGAAGGCTTGGAATAAACTCCCTCCGAAACTTAGATGCATAACAAGCCCAACAGAATTTAGGACCAAATTAAAAACCTACCTTTTTGGGCTCTCATACCCTTAAATAAAAATATCTATCTGAGAGTATCATAAAATTTTACTTTTGTTTTCAAAGTGCGCTCATTACAAAACATATTATGTATTATTCTATCTTCTTACTTCTTCTGGCGCTAATCTTAATCTAATTGTATGTTATTAAGTCACTTGCTTTAGGTTAGCATTTAAATGTCTTAGTCTTAAGTCACTGCTATAAGTCTTAGATGTAAGTCAGTAGTTATAACTGTAAATATTAATTTTAAGCCAGTAAAATAAGTCTCTAGCTATAAGTCTTAAATCTTAATTGTAAGCCAGTAAAATAAGTCTCTAGCTATAAGTCTTAGATGTAAGTCACTAGTTATAATTGTAAATCTTAATTGTAAGCCAGTAATATTAATTCCTTTAAATACTTATTTGTACAGCGCCCTTGAGGTGATTTTTCACAAAAACGGCGCTATATAAATTATCCAAATATTATTATTATTAATGTATTAATGTGAATGAAGCAAGAACTTGGTCATTTGTACAGGCTTAGCAGCTGGTCAATATTAAAGAATCTGCAGCTTTATAAGACGCTTAGTTTTGAAAGACAGTTTTATTCGTGCTTCTGATTTTGAAGTGAAATAATTATTTTCTATATATCAGTACTGAATTTTAAAGAATTAGTTATTTAATGGGTGTTAAACAAAGAATTTTCTACAACGCCTTAATTTTTGTGTACAATTCACTGAGACAAACTTACTATACTACAATAAAGACACTTTCTGTTAACTTTACTGTTAAACTTATTAATAAATCATATATGAACGCATCAGCAGAATGCTGCCTGTTCATTCACTAATAACGTTAACATTGAAATTGATAATAATATGTGACAAAAATTATGAACAAATTAAAAACAGAATCACTAAACCAGATTTTTTTAAAAGCGGTGTTGGGTTGAAATTCGTGCAAAGTCGCGTGGTAAGTAACAGCGCCAGAGTATTAATACTGATAATAATGTTAGTAAGCCCATTTTACTTTGCAAATAGCGATTATCCATCATAGCTATTGACGTGAAAACTTATTTATTTTAATGAAAAATCTATCGGGCCGTTTGTTAGTCTACGGCGCCATACTTTTGATAGGGCCGAAAGGGTCGTTGGATTGGTGACAGATTGAAAAAAAGCAAAAGCTCCTTCAGAAATCGCATTACTTTAGGCTGAGGCGTGCTGCGTGCTATATCAATTGGAACAATTTACGGGATTTTTTCGACAGTTTACTCTTCTGTTACCGATAAAAGCGTTTAAATCCATCATAAAACCTGTTTTTCTGATCGTATAAGTCGATTTTTAGTGCCGCTAGGATTTTAACAATAAAAATTTAAGTCTCCACATAAAAGGCTTAGTAAATCGATAACTGGTGTCACGACACACACATATTTATTTGCCTTGAAAATTCTACAGAACCCATGTTGAGATTTTTAACAAAAATGCCGCAGCAAATACGTAGGTGACTATGTTAAAAATAGTTGATGAAATTTTACAAAATTAATAGGATAAATTGAACAGCTAAATCGTGGGAAACTTAAACGGGAAAGCTTTATAGTTATAGGGTGGGTACATGATTAATTTGAAAATATTTTTTTTAACCAATTAATAACAACAAATTAATAATAAAAATAATAGTCATCTTTACTGCCTTGGGAAATATAATTGTATTGGTAATAAAAATTAATATTTGAGAAACAACCCAAACGATTAACATTAAGCACAGGCATGAGAACGGGTCGCTTTTTGTGTTCAAGGGCTCGTCTGTGGAATGATTTGCCATCGTTATAACTAAATTAATGTGTATTGGTACGAATATCTACCTACCCAATAAAAACAAATTACGAAACGTTTGGTTTGGCGTTGAGGATGACTCTTTTTCACACTATCACTCAGTAGATACAAAATGGAATGAGATTGTTTCGTTGGATCCAAATCCTTCCGAGTGGCACCCAATTAAGTCATTCCGTATGATCTCGAATTAAGAACCCAAATAGAGTCAGAACAGACGTTCTACAATAATTATTATCAAAAAGTTATTCAGCTCAGGCCATTAGTTGAACCCGGAGCCCGGAAGGAAAGGAAGGCTTTGCTAAATCCCGCCCTTGGATCGCAAAAGTGGACCCGCTCACTGCACCGTAGACAGTAGAGGGGGTGGGGGTGGGGGTGGGGCAGTACCTACCTACTACCACAGGGAGGTGGAGGGGGGTGGATGTAGGCTAGTAGCTCCACGGGAGTAAGTACCTCTTATCGAGCGCTGCAGCCGGCGAGGGCAATGACCCGCCATGCAATATTGTGACCAATATGTGTATTGGAGGTCGAAAATAATCCACATTTAAAAAATAATAATTTTTGGCTTTTAGGTAAAACTTTATGTTTTTTTTAAATACCTTAAAGGTGCAATAAAATAATCCATGGTATTACGTACATAATTTAATAAGATAAAAAAGCCAAAGTGCTTCAATACTGTTGTGCCTTTAACACGCAGATATAAACGGCCTTGGAATAGCACGAATGTGCCGGAAGAGTGGAATGGAATTCTCATGCTAATGGAATGTACAC